>JAYEVE010001363.1:0-119008 GCA_036346375.1 Guadua angustifolia
GAGGGGGCCTTCTCCTCAAAAGAGTTGGTGGAAGCGAGATCATCAGAAGCGAGCATTGGTGCGACCCTCCGCGAAGTTGGTCGTGAGATTAGCGACGGAGTGCTTGGACCTTGGTGGGTTGAGTTCGCGGCCCTTTGTCTTTGGCCAGCGTCTTGCGAACACGTCGGCGTTGATGAGTGAAGGGGGTAGAGTTGAAGCTGCTTTCGGCGTTGGTCTTCTCTCTCCATTATCGCGGCATCGACCTGCTTGTCGTCGGCTGAGTTCACGGCGAATCGGTCAACGAAAAGTCGAAGGATTGGTCGGGCTGCTCCTTCTGTAGAGAGATCATGACCCAGTTCCGCCGAGAGCATCCTCCACCGAGCGGAAGAAAATTGATCACTCTGGTTTTTATGAAGGTTTTGTCTTGTAATGAACTAGAGTTTTTTGAGCGATCGAAGGCGATCTGAGGCCCTCCCTTTTAGTGCCTCGAGAGATGATAAACGCCGATGGCCATAGCCTCGAAACCGCGAGGAGGTTTATCTGCGGCGTGAGTCGTCATATTAACACCTTTGAGGGACTCGAAATAGAATGGGACCTAGAAGCAAAATATTACGTTTATACTTGCGGCGAGGCAGGGGATGTTCTGATCGGTTATGAGTTGCACCCGTGAACTTCCTTCTTCATGGCACTACTCCCATAACCGTGGTAGCGGCCGTGAAGTAGGCGTAGTGCCGAATCGAAGGTTACCACTGGGGAACCTATAATGATCGAGTTATCCGACCCGTATGAGTGTGGGCATTTAGTAGCGAATCGGCAAGTCTACACTTGCAGGAGAGAAGTATCCCGACCGACTATGAAGTTGCACCTCGTAGGAGCCTTCTATACGCAAGGCACTACTCATAGCAAGTAGCCAGCAGGGCGTGAGCCGTAGCACTGGGTCGAGGATTCTTTGCTAAGGGGACCGAAAAAGTCGTGAGCTTGAAGCCCCGGCGGTGGTGTGTGACTCAAGCTTGTGATCGTTTCACAATGCTTGGACTCAAGACAGAAAAGACGAATGCGGAAGCACTCTTTAAGAAAAAGATCGCCTTATCTTTTATTTTAGATGTAGGAGATGCTGCGGCGGTCGGATCCTTTACTCGGCCTTTGTCGGTGCGGCTCCTTCCGCCAGACCCCCGATCCACCCAAGGCCGCCATGGCCCATCCAAACTATTGCCGTGTCACCGCTGTAGGCAGCGGTCGACGCTGAGCGAAAGCGAAATCGAAGAGTCGCACTGCACTTCCCTGGCCGGCTCAGCGTCCTTTCGTCCCAACCGTCCCGTCGCACATTAATGTGAGACGGGGGATCAAGCGAAGCACGTCGCGTCGCAGGGGCGATGTAGATTATCTTGCGCGTCGCGACACGTCGCCGGAACAACGTTCACCTTTCTCGCTCCGCCCTGTGCATATAAATATGGCGCAGAGGAGCAAAACATACGCAATTGTCCCTTCTGTTCTTCCCATTCTCCTTTTGCCCTTCAGCGGCAGAGAGACTAGCACACTTTTACTTCAGGCGTGATGGCGGCGAAGCGATGATCGGCGATCCAGGGAAGCGTGGCGATGGCGGACCCACGGGTGGACCCCAAGAGATCCGTCCCCTGCCGTCGCCGTCACGCAGCGCTTGGAGGGGGGCTTCTTGCGCCCTGTCGACCTTCCGTATTAGGGACCCCATCGTGGAGTGAGCCTTTTCGCCTAATGTCGAGGTGATTTCAGCTCCGATCTTGTTGACGCCGAACTTTCTCTTTCTTTACTTGAGGTTTACGGCTCGAGTCAGGCCGGGCGTACGCGTTCCGACAACCGCCTCGGGAAGGAGGCGGGCGCCCGAGAAACCCTCCTGTGTGGCTTCATTAGTGGTGGCGGTCCTCCGGCGCCCGAAACTTATCTGTGGTAGCAGCGGTTGGAAGCTTCCTGCGAATCCGAGCAGCGGCCGCCATGTGAAAAGCGAGTAAATGTCGCGACAATGGGCTGGATTCGAGCTTTGGAGGAGAAGCTCACGAGGCCGCAAAGGCAGCAGGCACTCTGTTCGGGCGGCCTTGAAGAAGGAACTTCGCCAGGTGCATGGAGAGCGGTGTACCTGCATAACGACCTCATGAGCGTGCTTGGCCCGGCCTTCGAGAGCATGGCTAGGAGCTTGGGCCCCCAGGAGTAGATCTGCGGGGAATGGCCGGAGCGCAACGAGATGCACTATGCTCTCGGCCTATCCCGTGCGGCCAACGTCCTTGCTGACCTGCCCCACTTCTTACGCGGGCGCTCGGCTAGCGAAGGGTGGAAGGTCGTCGTGTCCGTGGCGGAGTATGTGCTGGCACATTGCGCCGTGCTGACCACCCGCCGACGACCATGACCATCAATGAGTTGAAGGAGGCCTTGGACCCGAAGCGGGCTAGAGTCGTGGCCGGCGGTGAGATGGTGGCGAAGCTAGTCACGGTCGAAGTGGATGGCGACAGCTCCGAGGATGATGATGACTTCGCCGGATGAGCTTCCGGGTGCCTGCATCTTGCTTTTTGCTTCAGGAGGGGCACAATGGATGTGAATATTCCATGCTAAGAATTTTTGGGGGTTTTGCTGAATGCCTTGCATCTTTTCTTCGGTGTAAATACTCGTCAAGCGACCATAGCTCTCAGGGACCACCGGGGTTGCGAAAGTGTAGGTCAGAGTGTTAGTATCTAGAAGAAAACGGAACGGACACCTGGGGACTTAGAAGCCCAAAAAACGTGTCCCGAATCGACCATGGGTGATCTCGCGGGCACTTCCTTCTTCCACTGGCACTACTATGGCCGTAGCCACGAGGGCGTGGGCCGTAACACTGGGTCGAGGGTTCTGGTTTGCAAAGGGATCAATAGCGGTTGGGACGCCTTGACTCAAGTAGGTATCTTGAGGCGTAGCCACCGGAGTCGCTATGAGGGCTAGAAACCGATCCGACGGCGCTGCTCGGGCCTCTTGGCTAGTTAAGTGAGCTTTGCGTCTTGCAGGCGCCACGCCCAGGACGATATCTGGCTTGGGCGGTGGCGCTCAGTCGTCCCGGAGTTCGCCAAGCCCGACCTTTTGGGGGCCTCCAGCTGCTTGCGTTGCCGCCAAAGCTTCAGACAAGCTTGAGGAGGCGGCAGGCGAGGACAAGACCCCCCTCGAGGGGGATCGAGGAAGGCGAATCGAACTACGCTTGGCTGGCGTGAACATGTCGTCGAGAGCTCGCAGTCGTTAGTGAAGAAGACCATTGTCGGCGTATTCCACAGCGAGGCCCAAGTCTACAGGACCGGTTTGGTTGGTAGGGGTGTCTTTGGTAGTTAGCAAACCCTAAGCGGAGAAACCCTAGCACCTCTCACACTAGCAGATTCGGCACCCAAGAACTTGATGAACCACGCAATTTTACCCGAGTTGGGCCCCCTTCGGAAGATGCTGACCTTACGTCCTGCTGATCTTGGATTGTGTATAAAACTTGGTTCTGAGCTTGAGGATGACCCGGCTCTTCTGTTGAGCCTCTTTTCTATCTCTCCTTGCTTTTCACTCGACCGACCCCTCTCCTATGTTCTAGAGTGCCCTTATAAACCGCGGACTTACGAATGAGATAGAGGAGGGTCATCATCATGCTTATCTTACATGCATTTTTACACCCTTATCGTTGTCCGTTCCTTGACCTTAATCAATGCGGTGCATGCCTTCACCCGGTTCTTAGGGCGTGACCTCTCCTGGCGGGTAGGTGGCGGCGTCGGAGGAACGGGCTAGTAGTGGAATTCCTTGGAACGGCGTGCACGACACGGCAGTCCTACCTCGACCACGGTACAGCGGGAAGGAGACTTGGCCCGGCGGTATCCACCTTTTGCATGGCGGCGGGACAAGCAAGCGTACTACATCCGCACGCCAAAGCCGCCACGTGGGGTGGGCGCCGGGCAAGGAGGCGTGACCGCCCACTGCGCCTGCTGCGCCACGTGGACCGACACCCGTGGGCGGGCGTACTCGCCACACCCGCCGAGCCGCCCGTGGGGTGGGCACCGGAAAGCGAGCGTAGCCGCCCACTGCTCGCGCCGTAGCGCCCGTGGACCGACACCCGGTGGGTAGGGCGTACTCGCCCACCTGCCCGCCAGGCCGCCACGTAGGCCACGCATGCTTTTGTGTGACGGAGAGGGTACCCTGGCGTAAAGTACGCCGACAGTAGCCCCCGGGCCCACCCAAGAACGCACCTTAGAGCCTCTTGAGATCTTACATTAAATGCCGGTGCATTCTTGGATGGGGCCACCACTCACCAGGATGCGACCGCCTCGATTCCTGCGCTTCATTGCATCTGCCGGATTTCCTTGGGACCCGAAGCGGCGCACGATCTTGTCTCTTCGTGAACCGTCGGTGCGAGTGCGGGGTACATATAGGTTCATCCGCACCAAGCAGTTCACGCTTTTAGCACTTCTTGCAAACTTCATCTTCTCGCTCTAAGTTTCCCTTGCTTTTCATCACTTTCGCTTCCATGGCTCCTCCCGCTTCGCCTTCCATTCCTCCCTCCACTGTGGACTCTTACACAGTGGGGAGGTTCTACACAGTCGTGCCGGAGGGCACCCTTCATTTGCGGGCCAGGACTCCCACGCCACAGTGCCCCTCCGACGAGATCATCATCTTTGTGTGGGGCATGATGGCGGGCCTGGTGCCGCCTTTTTCTGATTTTTTCCTTACTGTCCTCCACTTCTACGAGATCCACCATCTCCATCTCACCCCCAACTCCATTCTGTTCCTCTCCATCTTCGCGCACCTCTGTGAGATGTTCATAGGGGTGATGCCGAACCTTCCACTTTTCCGCTACTTCTTCCTCTGTCGCGCCTCCTCCGACGGTGGACTGCTGGGGAGCTGCCATTTCTGTCTCCGGGATGGGATGGCTGCCCGCTACATCTCCTTCCAGTCGAGGTCAAACTGGAAGGCTGGCCTTGTGAATGGCTGTCGTCAGCGGCAACCGGTGAGTCGATGCTCAGGGGGGTGACCGCCGAGCCACGGCGTCATCACCGCAGAACTCGCCCGCCGAAGAAGGCAGGCGACTCTCTGGCCATGGCGGCTCGCATCAACAACTTGAGGGACGCCGGTTTAACTAGGGCGATGGTCGCCGGGATTTCGTATCCGAGGCTTCACCCCCTCGTCGTCGTATTCGCCCACAAGATAATACCTGACGGCAGCGACATCACCCGCACCTTCCCCGGCCGTAAGTCTTCACTTTTCTTTGGCTTTTTTCGCATTCATGTCTCTTTTGTGTTGCTTCCTACCAACCGACAGTCTTTTTTTGCTTTGGCCAGGCGCGGGAAAGTTGGACGGGCCACGCATCAACAGGTGGCTCTCCGGGCTTATATCGCGGTCCCGTCGGCTGGATTTCCTTCATCGGCTACGCTTGCCGACTGGAGCTGCGGGCGCGAGAATCATCGGTTGTTTTGCCGCCATGGACTCCACCGGCCTCGCCGTGGTGCCGCCGTGTGCCCCGCTGACGATCAGGGATGCACCCCTCCCCACTGATCGGGCCGCGGGCAAGCGACCACTTATTCCGAACACCTCAAGTACGGGGGCGAAGAAGGCCCGCCACGCGAGCCAGACTTCCGCCACCACCAGCCCAAGGGTGGCGGTGACTTCGCATGGGGCGGTCGCACCGACCGCCCCAATTGCAGCACCAACCGCACCGGCGCCGCAGCCGTCGCCGCCTGCGGCGCCAGCATCTTCACCTCCGGTGCCGCCGGCACCATCACCACCGGTGCCAATGCAGCAGGCGCTGGCTCCGACGACCACGGCGTCAACCACTACGGCGCTGGCTCCATCATCTTCGCCGTCTCCGACTCCCCCCGTGGTGCCGGTTTCACCCTCCACGGCGCCACCGCCTTCCGCTACGGGGACCCAGGCCGCCGCTCGACAAGGCGGACTCGAGGTCCCTAAGTCCAGCTTCAGCTTGAGGGTGACGCCAAGGGTGGCCCCTCAAGCTGCTCCGAGGGAGCAGACGCCACCCGCGCCTGTTGAGGTGGCGGAGGCTCCACAGTAGCCGCCGGCTGCGCCGCTTCTGCGAGGGACCGGGCGAGGCAGCCCGGCTGCGTGCACCCCGCCAACTCGCCCCCCGCATCGTCGCCACTCCCGTCGTGCGCTCCGTTGAGCTCTTCACTTAGCAGCAATTTGCCTGACTCACTTGGCGACTCCGCCGCCCGCAGCTGCAGGCAGGCCGGACTGTGAGGCGGTGACGGGGCCATCGGCGAGTTGGCGCAGGAGCGAGTGAGGGCGACGCGATGATGGGCGCAAGAGAGGGCCACCACGCCCGCCAGCGCCGCCATGCAAAGAATGGCGGAGAGGGCCGGCGGCCTTGAGGACCTCGGAGTATGTAGGTGACCGCCTCAAGCGCAACCTCACCACCATGCTCAAGGGAGCTTTCAGTAGCATCAAAGATGCTTAGAACCTTTGGGCGTGGTCTTTGGGCGCCTCCAGACACTGCGCCTGCAGATGCGCCCACGCGACCAACCCGCCGCGGAGGCACTCCGAGATTGCCCAGCCCTAGCCGCACGCTCCACTGGGGAGGGCAAGAGGTTGCAGCGGTGGCGCAAGTTATGTCTTTGGCATCTTTGGGCGGTAGTGGCGCCTCCACGGACCCGATGGCAGTATGGGCCCGGCATCGTGGGAGAGCGCCGCCAAAGTGAGGCACGCATGCAAGCGACCGCCGAGCACTTGGCGAACAAGCTGCATGTGCGAGAGCGGTCATGGATGTCTCCACCCCGGTGGCGGAGGAAGAAGACGTCGGCGACATCGACGTGGGCGACGAGTGAAGGGCCGGGCCGCCGCCTTACTTCTTTTGTTTTTGCTCCTTTTGTTGATCAGCCTACTTTACCTGTATGAACACTTTGGCAAATTTTAGTTGTAATGGATGTTTTCTGGTTTTACCTTAACGCTTGCCTGCTGTGCTTATTTGATATTGCATGCTGGAATTGCTAGGCGACTGGCTTGAAATTAAGCCAAAACACCCGTTAGGCTCTTAAGTCCAGGGCAACGTCCCAGAATTCCTACAAAAATTGCATGCAACTAACCACAAGCATAGGCGCAATGCGCATAAGTTATACAAAACTTAGGCAAAAATGGCCTTAAGGTATAAGAGTCTGTATCTAAGTACAGAATAATTTCGCCGTCAAAGTTTTATGCAAGGTTGTCATTGGCTTAAACCCTTCTGGACTTAGATCCTTGTGATCTCTTAGAATCGTACCTCAGTGTGGCGCAGAAGATGATAAGTTTCCAGAAGTGGTTTTGGACCAGCGGCACTCAACAGTGACAACCAGCGGTGCTTTTGAGAGCCAACCCGAGGTGTGCGAGCCGTGTTTGAGCACCGTGCCAAATTTACACTCTGGTCACTTAAGCTTACTAAACGCTCACACTGAAGACCTTCCCTTTATCACCAAGGAGCCATCGGGCCCTTGACGCCCGTGATAACCATGCATAATTTTTTCAATTTTAGTATACGCATAAGCAAGCACGATCGGGAGTGTTACTCGAAACACTTATCTGGCTCATGTGTTAACGGGCGACCACCTCGGTGACTGGCGACCGACCTTCTTCAGGCGACCTGACCTTCTGATCGACCGGCCCCAAAGGCCGGGCGACCGGCCCTCGGTAGCCGGCGACCAACACGGCACCTTATGCGACAATAAATTCTCTTTCTTTTTGATACAAGTTAGCGCCTTAAGATTTTGCCTCGCGCACAAATGCAGCTATTGCAAAGGCGGATAAATACCATGCAGGGCACATAAAATACAGATCCTGGCAACGTAAGTATGCGCATGGAATAATATTGGTTCACCCGTTTTGGCTTCCATGCTCTCGTCGCTTTTCCGAAACATGGCCTATGGCAATGTGCGGTAAGGCAGCGAACTTCCAGGAAGGATACTAGGCCAGCAGCGCTTGCGGTGACGACCAGCGGTGCTTCTGAGAGCCAACCCGAGGCGTACGGACTGCATTTGAGTGCCGTGCCAGATCCGCTTCCTGGTCGCTCGTCCTTACCCAGCACATATACTAGGCATAATTACGGACCAACAAGGGATTGCCAAAGCCCAGGGACCAATAGCACCCATGCTGCAAACTGTCCCGTAGGACACAAAAGGGAGTAGTGACAGAGTAGAAAATTCTCAGGATAATAACATTATCAACAACCAGTGGCCGCTGATCAGCTGGAGGATAGGTCCATCCCAGGGCTGATCAAAGCGAATCACCAGGTACTTACAGTTTTTCATGGATAGAACTTTCGTAACAACTCCACATTGTAAGAATTCGCCAATTCCTGTCCATCCTCAGTGGCAATCGGACCGCCCTGGGTCGAGATACTGAGACCACCTTGAAGGGGCCCTCCCACCGGGGAGAAAGCTTATGCAACCCGGCATGCGTCTGAATCCTACGCAAGACCAGGTCGCCCACTGCCAGTGTTCTCTCAGAGACCCGGGTGGTATGGTATCGCCTGAGGCTTTGTTGGTATCGGGCGGCACGAAGAGCGGCCCGATCACGAACTTCTTCCAAGAGGTTGACGTCTTCTTGCCGGATGTCTTCATGGCCTTCCTCGCTGAAAACCGAGACGCGTGGAGAGCGAGCAGACGATTCGGAGGGGAGAACGACCTTCCGCCCGTACACGAAAAAAAGGCGTCGCCCGATGTCAGTTGGACGTGGTATGAAGCGACCACAGCACAGCCAGGAGCTCTTCGGTCCAGCGCGCCCCTCGCTTGTGGAGTCGATCAAACGCTCTTGTCTTGAGGCCCTTCAACACCAATGCATTGGCACGCTCAGCTTGACCATTGCTCTTGGGGTGGGCGACCGAAGCAAAGCATACTTTGGTGCCCATCTCATCGCAGAACTCCAGAAATGCCACACTGGTGAGCTGAGTTCCATTGTCGGTAATAATACGGTTGGCGACTCCAAAGCGGGTGAATATCCCATGCATAAATTTGACAGCAGCGGAAGCCGTAATGGCACATACTGCTTCAGCCTCGACCCATTTAGTGAATTTGTCGATGGCGATGAAGAGGTGGGTGAAGCCCACTGTGGCCCGCTGAACGGACCGGGATATCGGCCCCGCATCATGAGCGGCCAGAGAAGCGGAATGGTTTGCGAGCTTGAAATTTGGTCGGTGGACTTACTGGCGAAGAAGCCCGGCAAGCCGCATGTCCTCACCAAAGCCCACAAGCATCTTGGAGGCGATGGGCCAATAAAATCCTTGGCGGCTTTACCTACAGTGATGCGGCGGACATATGGCTCCCGCACACACCTCCATGGATATCAGAGAGCAGGGCGCTCCCCTCTTCCCAAGTGATGCACTTCAGTAGAATCCCATTTTTGCTCCGACGGTATAGGTCCCCGCCCACCAGAGTATAGCACTTAGCCTTACGCGCTATCTTCTCAGCTGAGGCATCATCGTCGGGGATCACTTGGTCCCGCAGGAAGGCTAGGATCGGATCCATCCACTGATCTTCCCGACCAAGTGTGGCGAGCACTCAGTGTTCGCCCGGGTACTTTGCCAGGCCAAGCATTTCCCCTGGTGCTGCATCGGCAGCACCGCCACCTTCCCTCCGGGACAGGGGTTTGAGGTGAACGCGCGCCTTCCTCCCCGAGGCGGAGGCGTGGCGGCAGCGTCGCCATCCCCACTGGCCGGGAGGCCTCGATACCATACCGTCGTCCCCACACTCGCAATCGGGCTGCGACAATGACGACAAATCATTCCCACTCTGGATCATGGGCTGCGGCAATGACACCATCATTCCCATCTGGATCATGGGCTCATGATGGATTTCGGTCGCGATGGTCTTTCTTCAAGACTCGGACCGAATGACGAAGCCCTTGAGGACGCAAAGCGCAGAGCCCATCCGCAAGGTGATTATCGCGTCGGGGATATGAATATATCCCAATCCTTCAAAGCGTCGCTCTATTTTCCTGACCTCCATGAAATGCGCGCCATGGTGGGGTCAGGCATTGAAATTCCTTCCTCGCTTGATTGATGACCGAGAATCACCTTGACTTGAGAGGCCGGATGCCCGGTAGCAGAAGCAATGCGCATACTCGCCGCACGAGCCTTCATATTCGGTAGTATTATTAGTAGCTTTGAAATCGAGAGCAACAATATATTGAAGAACGTCACCGGTCGGGAGACTAGGGCAACACCAGCCCGGCGCCTCCAATCTGAGGCAGCCGTCAAAAACAAGGTCCATGGAAGCGTCGCGGGGTTTCTTCCGCTTGAGAGTAGCGGAGTCCACTTTCGGCGATGAACTCGCCAACTTTTGACTCTTGATGGCGGTCAAGGGAGCGAACTTAAGATTGAACTCTCAGCTCATCGACCATTTGGCAATCACGACCTTACGCTTTCACGGTTGAACAGGATTTCTCGCAGGGGGTAGGCCGTGACCACGGTGACTTCTCGCCCTTGGAAATAGTGTCGCAGCTTCCTAGACGCCACCAGATCGCATCACGACATCTTTCGAGCTTGTGGGTACCGGTTTACGCTTCATGTAACACCTTGACGACATAGTAGGTAAGCTTACGGACACCTTCCTCTACGCCACCAGCCACGGTACCACTTCGGAGAGTAGCCGCAATATATAAAAGCAGCGGTTCACCTTGCGCAGGGGAAACCAACACTGGAGGAGAGGTGAGATACCGCTTCAAGTCTTCAAAAGCCTTCTGAGCTTCATCAGTCCACTCAAAATGATTAGTTTTCTTCAGTAGCTTGAATAATGGCGAGCTTCTTTCTCGGTCAGGCGATGAACGCTTGAGGAGGCAGACGACCGGCCAAGCACTGGACCTGCTTGAGCCGTACTGGCGGCTTCATGTGCTCAATTGCTGCTATCTTATCCGGATTGGCTTCAATACCCCGGTTGGACACCAGGAACCCCAGCAACTTGCCGGAGGGAACGCCAAACACGCAATTTTTTGGATTCAACTTCAGGCAATTCTTTCGGAGGTTGGAGAAGGTTTCCTCCAGGTCTTGAATCAAGTCTTCAACTTTTCTAAGTTTCACAACCAGATCATCAACATACACTTCAAGATTCCGCCCTATCTGTGGACGAAAAGTAATGTGCATAGCACGTTGGTAAGTAGAACCAGCATTCTTCAAACCAAAAGCCATTCTAACATAACAATAAACACCCATAGGGGTTACAAAAGCAGTCTTTTCTTCATCTTCCACCGCCATGCTAATCTGATGGTACCCCCGAGTACACATCCGAAAGCATAATAATTCACAACCTCTTAGTAGAGTCAACAATGAAATTGAAACCGCTGATGAGGATAAGGATCCGCCTGGCGAGCCTTGTTGAGGTCGGTGAAGTCGACACACATTCGCCACTTCCCGTTGGATTTTTGACGAGCCTGAGGATTGGCAAGCCACTCGGGATGAGTGACCTCCCTGATGATCCCTGCGTCCAATAGCTTCTCTACCTCCTGCCGAATGGCATCTTACCGCTCTAGAGCTTGCTGCCGGATCTTCTGCCGAACCGGGCGCACTTCGGGGAGCGTAGCCAACCGGTGCTCGATCACCTCCTCGGGACCCGGTCATATCAGACGGTTGCCAAGCAAACACGTCGAATTACCGGAGGAAGGTGACGCGCGTCTTCCTATTTGGCGCCGAGGTTGGCGCCAATGTTGGCGGTTTTTGGGTTCGCCTCACTCAGGCGACCACCTTAACCTCACCGTAGAAAGCCAGGCGAGGCGCTGGTCCGGGCCTAAGGGCTCCGAACAGTGACATCGGCACGCCTGCACGAGTGGTTCCAATCATATCGAGCGCGAACTTGTGACAGTGCAAAGCTTCAGACTGGTCCACCCGGATGGTTATAGGGCCGGCAGGCCCTGTCATCTTCACCACCATGTACGCGTAGTGGGTTGCCGCCATAAACTTGGCCAATGCCGGTCGGCCAAGCAAGGCGTTGTAGGGGAGATCAAAATCAGTGACTTCAAAGTCCACCAGCTCGGTGCGATAATTGTCCCTTTCTCCAAAAGTAACGGGAAGGCGCACCTAGCCCATGGGAATTGCACTAACTCCCGGGGCTATTCCGAAGAAAGGCAACGTTGGACTCAAATCCTGCTGCGGGATCTGAAGAGCCAGAAATGCCGAAGAGGACAGAAGGCTGAGAGAACTCCCTCCGTCCACTAGCACACGACCCAGCCGGACATTCCGGACTGTGGGTGACACCACAATCGGGAGATGCCCCAGGCCGGTGGCGCCATCAGGGTGGTCGGCCTGACTGAAGATGATCGTCTCCTCCGACCATTTCAACATTCGACGCGACCCTGATCCTGATCCCGTGGCGCATACCTCCCTCTTCAACCGCTTGCAAGCAGTGCTCGAGCGGTAGGCAGAGGAACCTCCATAGATATACGCCATGGTGCGATCCGCCTGTTGGAAAGCCAGCGGGGCGGGGTCTTCATCTCGATCATCGTCGCGAGGGCGACGCTCATCGTCACGAGGATGGCGCTCCTTGATCCGCCGCTCCACCATTCGATCTACGACCGGCGGTGCCCGGTCATGAGTGTCAGTTCGATGAATCGGGCACCAAGGCCCTCTTTCCTTCCGCCCACGGCGGTCGTTCCTACGACCGCGGCGCTCATCACGCCGGTCACGGCGATCATTCCGCCGATCGAGGCGGTTGTCGCGCTGTTCACGACGGTCACGCTTCGGCGACCCAGAATCATCGCGGTCGCGCTCGACGGCCAAGACCCGCCTGGTCTCTCCTGCCTCACGCTTCCGCGCCTTCTTGCTTGGTGGGCCAGAACCCTTCGAGGTCCCGGCTTCATCTTTACCCGGCCACCACAGGGACGGACCACAGCGCCCCTCGCCTCCGCAGCCCGCGCACACTTATGTGCGAGGGAAAACAGCTCGGAGGTGGTGCCGATGGTGCGGGTGGCCATCTTCTCCTTCATCTTGCGGTCGCGGATGCCTCTCCGAAAGGCGATGACGACCGATTGCTCCGAAATATGGGAGATCGTGTTGCGGCAATGGCAAAACCACCGGATAAAATCATGCAACGACTCCCCTTTTTGCTGCTCAAGGCATGCAGATCATCCTCCACGCCCGGCTGCGCGAAGGAGCCCTGGAAATTAGCGACGAAAAGGCCGCATAATTCCTCCCACGAGTGCACCGACCCTCGCGGGAGGTTCAACAACCAAGAACGTGCAGAGCCCGTCAAGGCCGTTGGAAAATAATTGGCCATGACCTTCTCAGATCCACCGGCCGCTCGCACCACCGTCGTATATATTTGCAGGAACTCTTCAGGATTGGTGGTGCCGTCGTAGCTTTCTATGGACGCCGGGCGAAACCTCTCAGGCCACTCCACACGGCGTAACCGCCGGGAGAACGCTTGATATCCAACGCCAAAAACAGAGCCGGCGCCACGGGAGCTCGGCCCGGAGAGCGAGGAACATGGCTCTCCGCTGAATCAGAGGAATAAGCTTCCTTTTTGGATTGTAGGCGAGAGCCATGAGGGGGACTCTCATCTTCGGAAGCTACTCGCTTGTCGCGCCCTTGCTCTGAGGTGGGTGACGTGGCAAACGGCCGCGAAGATCGCCACTTCGCCGGCGGGTGTCATCAAGGTGACTCCTTAGGTCCTCACGGTTCCTCTCGGAACGGAGCCCGGCACAGCGCCCTTCCCTTCCACAGCCTGGCCCGCCTGGCAGGCGCCCCCCTGAGGTGGCTAGAGCCTGCGAGCCCTCGGCCGCACCGGGGTGGTGGAGTACCACCAGACTCGCCCGGGGCCCTACTCAAAGTTGGGCGCGCCCAGGGCAAGAAGATCCCGACCACGGAGTGTGACGGGAGTCTCCTGCAAATTCCACCGGAGGGTGGTCCAGGAGGAGACGAGCTGCATGAAGATTCTGAGCCAGAGTGGCCGCTTCCATGGCCAACCAGCGTCGCACCGGATGACCCGCCGCCGCCACGGGGGCATCACCAGCACCTCGCGGGGGCGGAGTGAGACTTTCTTGTGATCGACGAGAGTGCCGGGACACACTCTGAGTATGGCCCGACTCTTCCCCTTCCTGATGCTCCGAACCCGCCATCTCCAGATGCACGGGACTGAGAAGGCACCAAAACTCGCCGGAGAGATGATCGGAGAAACCGACTATAGACCCCTACCTGGCGCGCCCCTGTCGGCGTATTCCACCTGACAGGCCCAAGTCTACAGACCGGGTTTGGTTCGGTAGGGGGGTGTCTTTGGTAGTTGGCAAACCCTAGCGGAGGGAAACCCTAGCACCTCTCACACTAACGGATTCCGGCACCCAAGAACTTGATGAACACAACAATTTTACCCAGGTTCAGGCCCCCTTCGGAAGGGTAACAGCCTTACGTCCTGCCTGATCTTGGATTGTGTATAGGAAACTTGGTTACAGAGCTTGAGGATGACTAGCTCTTCTGTTGAGCCTCTTTTCTCTATCTCTCCCTTGCTTCTCACTCGACCGACCCCCTCTCCTATGTTCTAGAGTGCCCTTATAAACACGGACTTACACGGGTCAGATAGAGGAGGGGTCGTCATCATGCTTATCTTACATGCATTTATTACACCCTTATGCGTTGTCCCGTTCCTTCAGCCTTAATCAATGCCAGTGCATGCCTTGGCGTTCTTCGCGGACGTGACCCTCTGTGACGAGAGGGTGGCGGCGTCGGAGGAGCAGGCTTGTAGTGGAATTCCTTGGAACCGAGCGTGCACGACATGTAGATCCGCCTCGCTCGACGACGGGGAAGGAGACTTTCGAGGCGAAGCCAGCGTATCCCACCTTTTTGCATGGCGGCAGGACAAGCAAAGCGTACTCGCCCACCGCCCGCCGAAGCCGCCACGTGGGCTGGGCGCCGGGCCAGCGGCGTGACCGCCACTGCCGCCTGCAGCGCCACGTGGACCGACACCGGTGGGCGGCGTACTCGCCGCCCGCCCGAGCCACCCGTGGGCTGGGCGCCGAGCGAAGGCGTGGCCGCCCACTGCGCCCGCGCGCCACGTGGACCGACACCGGTGGGCGGGCGTACTCGCCCACGCCGCCAAAGCCGCCACGTAGGCCACGCATGCTTTTGTGTGACGGAGAGGGTACCCTGGCGTAAAGTACGCCGACAACCATCGAGGAGGGAAATGGGAATCCGGAGATCTCGGTGATGATGCGCAAAGGCCCCTACCTGGCGCGCCAACTGTCGGTGTTTCGTATAACCGGTAATGAATTTGTAAGGTATAGGAGATCGCGTGCCCCCTCTCCTCAGATGGTTAGGCCAAGGGGGCCTCGAATGGACACTGGATCGAGCTGAGGAGTCTCATGTTTATACTGGTTCGGGCCGAACGTCCCTACTTCCAGTTCATGATGGTGGATCTCGTTGATCGAGGTATCGTGAATTACATGGGAGGACCAAGGACAGGCCCTTGGCGCTCATCCGAACGGTGAAGCTCAAGGGCCTCAAACGACCATTCGGATTGGGAGAGCTAGTGAAGTGGGATATAGAAGACTGAAGGGGTTCGCCCCGCTGTCGGGGACCTTGCCTCCCTTTATATAGTCGGAGGGGGCAGGGTACACGAAAATTTGGAGAAAAGAGATAGGGGTATGCTAATCTTAGTCTTCGGTCCTGGTGATTGACGGGTTGCTGCTCACCCAGGTCGAGTTGGTAGACACAAAGGATAATGCCTCATCGGGAAGGCGCGTCTACCCTGTACTTGCTTGCCAGATGCTGACGCCGTCTATGCTGTGCCTAGATACCTCCTCGGGTTGAAGTGCGCTTCTTCACTGTACCTAGCAGGGCGAGTGGACGGGTGTTTGACTCGACGGCCCCCTGGCCACCTTGGGGAAGAGCCACCTGCCCCAGCGTGGTTGTCGTGTCCATGGGGCAGGTGACCGGCTTGGTGTCGACCGGTGATGTGGCGGGGACCGTCAAGCTGGAGCCCCTTGGGGTTCTGACCCTAGCCTGGTCGGGGCCGTCGGGGGCGCTGACCAGCGACCAAGTCGGAAACGCCCTTTAGGAAGCCTGGTCGGGGCATACTTTACCGCGGGGTACCCCCTTGGTATGAGTATTCGTCACTGTCTGATCCCCACAGTGCCAAATCTTAGACTGGTTTTTGTGTTTCTCTGCGGTGGTACAACCGTTTTCTGGCGGTCTAGTAAACAGACACTGGTAGCAACTTCTACCAACCACTCAGAGATTATAGCCCTGTATGAAGCCTCACGTGAATGTGTTTGGCTGCGACGTGTGATTAGCCATATCCAGAAGTCATGTGGCCTTAACATCGTCGATACCCCCACAATTATCTATGAAGATAATTCTGCTTGTGTTGTACAAATGCAATTTGGGTTATGTAAAGAGCAACATCACGAAGCATATTGCTCCTAAGTTATTCTATCCTCACGAACTCCAGAAGAACGGTGAGATAAAGATCTTACAAACTAAGTCATGTGAAAATCTCGCAGATTTATTCACTAAGTCCTTGCCTAAATCCACATTTCAAAGATATGTTAAAGGCATTGGAATGAGAAGACTTAGGGAGATGCAGAGTTCAGGGGGAGAAAACCCTTGAACAATAACCCTTATTGCGATCCTGAAGATCCTAATAAAACCCTGAAGGTTATAAGTTGTACTCTTTTTCCCTTTGTGAGTTTTCCTGAAGTTTTCTCACACGAAGGTTTTTAATGAGACAACTAGTGCAACATAGCATGCGAGTGCGATGTACTCTTTTCTCCATCTCTTTTTTTCCCACTGGGTTTTTGAGTGGAGTTTTTAACGAGACATATGCATTACGCGGTATTCGACCAAGGGGGAGTGTTGTGAGATAAGAAAACCTAAACCAGATATGGTTAGGACTCTATCTCTTCCTAATGTGGTCGAATCCGAACTCCTCTCTTATACCGCTATATATATGGGGTGCCCCCTCATTGTAAACGGAAGGAATCAATAAAGCGAGAGAGAATTCCACCCCTACATTGTGTGTCTATTGTTCTTGCTCTCATGATTGCATCTATTATTGGTGATTATTTGTTGGCGCTCGACGATGTTTTACAACACACACCATGGATAGACAATTCCAATAAAAAAAACTGTCATATTGGCAACAATCGCTGGCATTAGAAACCTCTGTTCTGGGAATTAGGATAGGAGTACTCGTCAATTCAAGGTCAACCTCATGCATGCAACATGCAGATTATTTTTTTTCGAATATCATATTATATAAATAGATAGATAGAGCATGTTGAATAATTTCGCCAATGGAATATCGACACTACAAACTTAACATTTAAAAAGTAGAAGGTAGATGTTCTGAGCGCGTGGACATCTGCCAACCTTTGCTTGTGTGAGTATCGTTACTTCATAAAATGCATCAAAAAAATTGTTTTTCTTCGAGGAAACGCGTCCAAATTAAAAACGTGAAGTATACTCCGTGTATTGAACCTAGAAGCTCTCTGGCCCGCGTGCGTGCGTGTTGTTTTTTCGCCGACATGCTCGCTCCACGCATGGTCACGTCATCTGTTTTGCACATAATGAAATACGGCTTGAGAATTAACTGCATCGCTCGGTCACGACGGGCGCAGCGGTAAGCGCCTCGCTCGTTAAGACCACGTTGCACCTTCGAGTGGGTAATGATACGAGAATAGGTAGAGGCCGACACACGATGATTCGGCTTTGCTGGACGCACATCAATCACAAGCAAGGTTTGAATCTCCTTTTCGCTCGACATATCAAAGCTGACCGGAGAGCGAAATTTTAACAAAATCTTAAAATTTCAGGAAAATTGTGGATGAAATGCAAAAACAAAATTTCAAATCCAGTTTTTTCAACGGAAAGTCCGAGATTCTGGCCTGTATTGCCGAGATCTCGGCCAAATTGCAGCGAGCGAAAACCGTCGAACGTCGTCAAAAAAATTTGAAATGTTTTGTGGACGGTCTTGACACATCAGTAATATTCGTATAAAAATTTTAGATGATTATCAAGCTTGAGAAATTTGAAATGTTTTGTGGATAGTCCTGACACATCAGTAATATTCCCGTAATGTTTTGTTGTTCGATATATTTGGTTGCTAAGCAGGATTATTATTTCATTGTGCACAATCCAAATATAACCTGAGAAAAGGATAAGCATTGTTACTCAAATTAGTTGGGTCAAGCATAATCCATCCCAATTGATAAAATTCTACAAAACAGCTAGTTGTTGCCTTTGAACTGTTTAGTCAGGTTGTTTTTTTTCCCTTAGAAATCACTCAACCTTAATTAGTTGGGTCAGCATAGTGTATGGAAGCTTCAGAAAATTCAAAGCTCATAATTAGATAGCAGATACTTTATAAACCTACACTCATTTCCTGTGAAAACACATTAGCTATTTTGCTTTCATATGCTTGCTAATTGCTGATCCAATTATTGCCTGCTCTTGGTAATGTTTGTGCTACAGCATGGTAATGTTTGTGCTACAGCAATGTTTTTGCCTTCGGTGCTCTTGGTCTCGGTAATATTTATGCTACAACAACGTGTTTGCCTGTAGTGTGTTAAGTCACATTGATTTTTGACCTCTGTGTGCTTGTATTATTATTATGTTTTCTTTGCTTCATGGAAAATAACATTTTGAAACATTTTAACTGAATTAGTTACTGTATGCCTTTGTTGCTGCGATGAACTCTGGCCTAGTACTCGATGCTAAAACTTTTGTTCATTTTCTCCCGGCCGGCAGGTTTCTTTCGTCCTGATATCCTTCTGATGTTAGCTGCATTACAAGGAAAATGGCAAGCAAAGCAGGTGGGGGTGACCGCAAAGAACCCATAAATGAGCAAGTAGTTGCAAATAGTACTTACGCCAACATGCGCTCCGAAATGAATCAACTCTACACCAGGATCACGGAGCTGGAAAATGGAAATGGAAGTCAGCGAGCACTCTCTTGTGATTAGCGCAATTGAGCCACCGGACCCCACAAGGCGTTGCTACAGAATGACCGGCGGAGTCCTGGTCGAGGACCATCATGGAGGTGGTCTTGCCTGCGGTGCAACGCAACAAGGAGGGCCTTGAAGAGGTCCTCACTCGCATTCATGAGGCACTGGAGAAGAAAAAGAAGGAGATCACCGAGTTCGAGCTCAAGTACAAGATCAGGATCCGGAAGGCCGACAATGACGCCGAGGAAGAAGGAAGGCAGCAAGAAAGAAGGCTCTGCACAGGGGGTTCTTGTTGGTCCTGCGGGCCAGTAGAGCAAACTGACAGAACAGAAAGACTTGCATACTCCTGTACGAAAGACAGATTGCTCTTTGCTATATGTCAACCAGGGGCGGAACTATAAATTTTTTGTTAAGAGTGTACACTTTACGATACAATTCTTAATCTTTTACAATTATTTTGTAACATCATAAATCTAACACATATATTTCAAATTTGCTTAAATCACAATATAAATAGTTTTAAGGTCTTAAAAATCTCAAACCACTAAAATTGTAACCAATTCGGTCAACAAATTTGACTCATCAGAGAAGTGATATTGCACCCCTATGCCCCTAGTACCACCCCCAAGGAAGACCATAATTGACATCGGTATTTATTCTTTGTACCGATTATGTCGCTGAATCCTAACAAATACCTAGAAGATTAGGCAAGCTAATTAAGCACATTTTGAGAGCACAGATATTCCTTCTTCTTTTGCTCACATAATTTTTTTTGTGTTAATGGTCACATAATTCTTCCCCGGAATTTCGACTGGAAAGCACAATTACAGACTGATTGTCTACATTTTAGCCATTGTGTTCTTGTAAAGTTGTAAACACTAGAAAAAAGGGGGAAATTATCAGCATTGTCACTAATCTTACTTCAATGTCTAATATATAAGCAAAAGTATCGATTAAAGTCTTAAAAAGTTAAGAAATGATGGCAACAGGGAAATGGTAATGCTTAGAAAAATAATCTTATCCGATACTAAAATTCACCGCTAGTAATCATTAGGTAATAATGTTCTTATGGAAATGTAACACCCTCAAAGTTTTTTTGTTTAATTAATATTTAGAATTTTCTTCTAATTTTGCTAATTTTTATGGATTTTATAAAACCTTTTTGCCATTTTTAGTTTTACAAAAAGAATTTTTGTAGAAAATTTAAAACCTGAAAATTCCCAAAATAATTTTATTGGGTTACAAATATTCTAAAGTATTTTTGAGAATTTTTGGACCCATTTTACTTTGTTATCCAAACCTATTTATTTCTTAGCGTTAAATAACTAAAAAACCCCCTTCCCAGACGGTAGGACCGGACCCCAGTCTTTGTTCTAGTTGCAGCCATAGTCCGGAGAGTCCAGAGAGAGCTCGTTAGCCAATTTTTGAGCTTTCAAATTCCTATGATTTTCACACCGAAACACTTCAAATAATTATGCAATCAAATCCTCTGCCGAGGAGGCCTGCATCCTTGAGCTGCGACGGTTGTCCCATGCTGTACGCGTAGTCCACGAGTTCTCAAATTTTTGGGGGTGCCAAGGCATATCCAACACTCCCTGGCTCCGCCCATGATGTCAACTAATATCAGTGCTTGTATGCCTGAGTGCTATGCTTCTGTGAAACCACCGAATCTGTCCTTTGTAAAGCTAGAGATTATGCTAGATGAGAACACTGTTGGTAACTGCAGATTTTGCGCATGTTACAACATGATTTTTTGCATCTTGAGAAGTGCCTTCATGCCTTTTTTTTCACAGTTACACAAATATTAAAGCACGAATAAAGAGTAGATAGTGATTACTTATCCATTTATTTGCTTCAAGATTTATACAACTTATATTAGGAGAAAAAGCATTAAAGCACTGCCCTTGCATCTTTCATCATTCTTCTGGTGTCATCTTGCTTCTGACTTTTTTGCTTGTTGATGGCACGCTTTGAAACCTGTGGGAACCTGATTGAAATTTAATAGTTTTTAAGCAATCCCTCCGTAGGTTCTACGAAAAACCTTTATTTCAACCGGAACTCAAAATGTTTTGTTGTTACTTAAGAATTGAGGTAGAAAAACTTTGTATCCACATATAACGTATCTTTTTCAAATTTTTTTGCGAGAGGCGTACTTTGGCTAGCTCAAAATGCAATAAAAACGCTATATCTTTATCTTTACTAATATAATGCAGCATTGGTGGCATGGTACGTTCTTCACGGTCCTACGCCCAGTGCAAGCGCCCGCGATCCTCGCTCCCGCTCCGCTACTCGCCCTAGCTCCACGCAGCCCGATCGATTTCCCCATCACCCCACGCGCAGACGCGGCCCAAATCCCGATCTCCCCGGCGCCGGGCGCGGCCCGATCGATTTCCCCATCTCCACCCCGCCCAATCCCGCAATCCCGCCTCGCCCTCCCGATCTTCAACCCAACCCCGCGCATCAATCGCTTCAAATCCTCCCCCCCGGCAATCACCGCGCGCCAAGATTAGGGTTTTACCGCCGCCGCCACCATCCAGATCTCCTCCTTCCCGCCTTCCATCGCCGCCGCCCGACCGCCGATGGAAGCCTCGCCGAGTGGTCGGCCCGGCCGGTCCGGAGACCTTCATTTCATACTTCGAGTCCAAGTCGCACACCTTGGCGATCGAGCCTGTCGTCCCGTCGGCGACCCCACGCCGCTGCTCGCCAACACAGGATGAACCATTCAAGCGGTCTTCCTCGGCACCGCAGCGCGGACGCACCGCTCACCTCATTGCGTCCTCCGTGCCGCCCACTCACACGCGTCGGCGGTGGCTCCTGGCGCCACGTCGCCGACCCTCCCTCGCCATCGCCGCGCGCCGCTTTGGGAGTCCCTCACGCTGCGGCGGACGGGAGGAGGAGGCCTACAAGGCACAAGCAAGTTTTTATCCTTTAAGCTGGTTTCAAAATAAGTTATCCTTTAAGCTTGCTCTATTTGGCTTCCTGGGTATACCAGCGATGAGGGGAAAAAACCCTAGAGCCGCACTTCTCAGTCTCATTGTTTTGATTTGGGCGAGCTCGTCGAGACGTCGCCGCCGTTGGGCTCAGGGTTGCCAGCTTGCTACCCACAGCGCCGCCGTCTTTTCGCCTGACTCCGGTGATCTCGCCACAGAGGTAAATCCTACTCAGTAGTCGCCGAGCGGTGTGGCGACCACTCTCGACTGGCGGCAATTTGTCACACCGGTCGACACTGGGATTACGGTATAGTCGCCAAACCGTGTGAGCGACTACCTATTATCGCCAAACCGTTTGGCGGCGACCTAATATCGCCAAGCGTTTGGCGACGGATATTATTTCTGCAATTTTTAAAATCGTGTATTAATGTCGCAATTTCTAATTAAAATAATATTATTTTAAAAAAATTCCAGCTAGGCCTGTACTACTATGAAGGTTATGACCTGTACTATATAGCTCTGGTTGGCGAGATAACTACTTCCCTGCTCTCTATTGAGCATCTGGAGCACCTCGGTCTCAGCTGCAACTCTCTAGAGGGGCCGACCGGTCGCCTTTCGGAGTTCTTGGGCTCTATGAAGAGCTTGAGATATCTGGCCCTGTCCAACATACCATTTACCGGTATGTTGCCTCCTCAGCTCGGTAATCTTTCAAACCTACACTATCTAGACCTTTCCGGCATAGGAGACATGAATTCAAAAGATTTGTCATTGTTACAGTACCTCGACCTGTCGAGGTTCGTAAACCTCAGCATGGTATTTGATTGGGCTCATGTCGTCAACATGATTCCTTCTTTGAGAGTCCTCTATCTTTCCAGAGTGCAAACCAATCGCTTCCACACTTAAACCTCACAAATCTTGTGAGGCTCGATCTCTCTTCTAACTCTTTTAATCATGCGTTCGCATCCTGTTGGTTTTGGAGCTTAACAAGCCTCAAGTACCTCGACCTTGAATCCACCAATTTATTCGGTCAGATTCCTGATGCAGTAGCAGGTATGACGTCCCTCCAAGTCTTTGATTTTTCAAGAAATGATAACCAGGGCACTATGAAACCTAACTTGCTAAGGAACCTATGCAATCTGGAAATCTTAGACCTTCAGATGAGCCTCTCATGTTGGAACATAACAGAGTTATTCGAGAGTTTGTTGCAATGTTCATCGTCCAATAAACTGCAGGAATTATATTTAGGTGCCAACAATATCACTGGAAACCTACTAGCTTGCATAGGCCAATTCACCAGCTTAGTCATTCTCAACCTCTTCAACAACAAACTCACTGGACCCGTGCCCTCTGAGATCATTATGCTTACTAACTTGACTAGCATGGACCTAAGCCACAATGATTTGCATGGTGTCATCACAGAAGAGCACTTTGCTAGTCTGCATAGCTTAAATTTTATAGACTTGTCTGATAATCACTTGAAGATAGTGGTACGTCCTGAGTGGTTACCCTCATTTAGACTAGAAAGGGCATATTTTGCATCTTGCCAAATGGGTCCTCAATTTCCTGCCTGGCTTCAATGGATGGTGGATGTTGAGGTGATTGACATTTCAAGCAATGGTATAACCGCTTAGCTTCCAGATTGGTTTTCTACCGCGTTCTCAAAGGCTACATATTTGTACTTCCCCGAAAACCGAATTAGCGGCAGCTTGCCAACAAATATGGAAACCGTGCCTTTGAAAGTACTATATCTAGCTTCAAACCAAATAACTGGTCAAATACCTCCATTGCCGAGAAACCTCACGGAATTGGAAGGAACTCTCTGTCGGGACCGTTGCCATCAAACTTTCGAACTCCAAATCTCTGGTATATGTTTCTGTCCTCCAACTACTTCTCGGGTCATATTCCGGGTTCCATCTGCGAATTGCAAAAGTTACATGTCTTGATTCAGCCAACAATCTCTTTGAGGGTGAATTTCGTCAATGCTTTGGGATGACAGAAATGAATGCTCTTCTTTTTAGTAACAATAGATTCTCTGGCATGTTCCCATCTTTTCTGCAAGGCTGCACAAGTCTAGTGCTGCTAGATCTATCACGGAATAAGTTCTCTGCAAGATTGCCTGCGTGGATTGGAGAGTTAAAATGGTTAGAATATCTACGGCTCAGCTACAATTCATTCCATGGCGATATTCCATCCAACATCATCAATCTTGGACTACTTTATGATCTGAATCTGGCAGGCAATAGATTATCAGGAGTTATACCTTCACGTTTGTCAAAATTAACGGTGATGACAGGAGTACTATATGTCAGTGCTAATGAAGGGTGGTTCTTTGACGTATCATATCACTTATCTGTTGTCACGAAGCGGCAGGAGCTTTATTATGGTTTGGAACTTTCAGACATGGTGAGCATTGACTTATCATTGAATTGCCTAACTGGTGGAATTCCAGAAGAAATAGCTTCTCTTGCAATGATAAAAAATCTGAATTTGTCAAATAATTACTTGAGTGGGAAAATTCCAAACAAGATTGGGTCCATGCATTCAATGGAATCACTCGACCTCTCGAGTAACATCCTTTATGGGGAAATCCCAATTAGCCTTTCAAATCTAACATATTTGGGCTACTTGGACTTGTCATACAACAATCTCTCAGGAAGAATACCATTAGGGACACAACTTGACACCGTCTACGCGAATTATCCATATATGTATAGTGGCAACAATGGTCTTTACGGGCCTCCTCTTCAAAGGAATTTCTCTGGAGGTATTGCATCAAAGCAAGGCGATGGTGATCACAAGAGAACAACAGTCGATGTCCCTGAACCAATGTTCTTTTACCTTGGCCTTGTGTTAGGATTTGTCGTTGGCCTCTGGGTGGTTTTTTGTGCCATGCTCTTCAAGAAAACATGGAGGATTGCTTATTTCCGCTTTTTCGACAAGGTATATGACAGAATATATGTATTTGCTGTTGTCACTTGGGCAAGCTTGGCACAAAAGACTACTATATAGTATACATTAAGCTAATTGGGAGGCTTGGCTAGAATGGCAACTGCAAATCGAGTCATATTACAAATAAAGCTGCTGGTAGTTCTTTGCTCGGTGATTAGTTCCTGAGCAATGCTTTTATGCTTTTCTTTTCAATACATGTTGCACAAATTTTGAAATAAGCGAAGGGGTAAGTAATCACTATCTACCCTTCGTTGATATTTTAATAGTTGTGCAACTTAAAAAAAAAGATGGAAGCACCACTCTTAGTTCCTTCGTTCTTGTTAAAGTCATGTTCGCAGGCACACTGTTGTGCAAAAAGGACAAATCGGGCGGACCAAGGTTGCCAAACGCGCAGTTTGGGAGACCGTGGAATTTAGCGCAATCCATGGCGTGATTACTGAACACAGGCGTGTCGTACTTGTCGTGTTAGTTGGATACCTGTCCACGATCTATTTAAAAAATTAAAATTATACGAATAATGTTTCTATATTTTTCTCCTAATATAAGTTGCACAAATCTTAAAGCAAATGAAGGGGTAGGTAATCATTATCTGCTCTTCGTTTATACTTTAATACTTATACAACTTTCAAAAGAAAATGTATAGAATTACCTCTCAAATTATACATTGACTGACGGCACACAAATCACTATTAACGTATATGTACCCATTCACAAGACGTCTAATTAGAAGAAAAAAATGGATACCCACGTCACACGTACTTAGCGTGACCTTGAGTGCAAATGTACGTGCAAATTCATTACTCAGCTGATCGCCGCACGACTCACGGCATGCATGCATGCAGCGACTCCGACAAAATCGGTCTTTCACGAACGACTCCGACAAAATTGATCATTGAGGAACGACTCCGACCGTCGACTGCAAATGTACGTGCAATTCATTACTCAGCTGCCGTCTCAGTCGGAGTGGGTAATCGACCGCCGCACGACTCACGGCATGCATGCATCGACGCCGACCAAACCGGTCATTGACGAACGACTCCGACCATATTGATCATTGAGGAACGACTCCGACCGTCGACTGCATTTATTGCACTACCAATACTTACAATATAAATTAGGTACGTGCCCCATGCAGTAGTAGGCTTGCACGTACTAGCTCGTGCACACGCCTTACTAGTCTGCCTAGGGCATATATAGGATAGATGTTAGTTGTCTATAATATATATATTTTTATATCATCTATAGATAGTACTAAAAATAACTCATATAATTGATAGTCTATATAATTGTCTGTAATGGTCTTCCATTCAATTAACATATTGTCTATATAATGGTACACAAAATATAAAGCTATCTTTAAGACTGTCGGCGTATTTCGCTGGACAGGACCCCGTCAACGGACAAGGGGTCTCCTATATAGGATGGAGGTTAGGGCTCGGTAGAGAGTGTTTTCGCGGTCAGAAACCCTAATGACTCTCACGCGGAGGATTCGTGGATCAACAGATCAAAGAACACACCAGTGTACCTAGGTTCAGGCCCCTTGTCTGGGTAACAGCCTTATATCCTGCTAGATCTTCGTTGATGTATATTGAGCTAGTATTGTTCTTCTCCTTTTTCTCTAAGTCATTCGACCTTTTTTTGGGATCCCCTTTCCCCATACACCAGAGCTCCATTATATAGATTGGGCTGGCTCGGGCAGGTGAGAAGGTGACATCATACTAATCTACGACTCATTAATTACACCCATCACTGTAGATATGTCCCTCAAGCTTCATTTAATGTCGCTGTATGGCTTCGCCCGATCCACCCGGGATATGACATTCCTGCGACGGGTTAGATGTGAGGTGTCAGAGGGATGGGCTGTCGTCGTGTCGATAGTACGTAGAACTCTTTGCAATCAATGGCCCTGACACGGTGTGTCAGACTCTGACACAGCGTGTCAGGAGAAGGAGACTTCGAGGCAAAGCCTTCTTCTCATTCTTTTGGTTGCTCGCGTGGCCTGGCGAGAGGGCACGATCGCCCGTCGCGCGCGAGCCGCCACGTGGGCAGCGCCAGACAAGAGGGCATGATCGCCGCCCTCGCCAGCCGCCACGGAGGCCGACGCCCGTGGCGAGGCCTAATCGCTGCCTACCCGCTAGGCGCCCGTGGGCGGCGCCCGACAGGGGCGATCGCTGCCTACTCGCCAGGCCGCCAAGGAGGCTGACGCCCGTGGCGGGCGTCGCGCGCTCACTGCCCGAGCCACCACGTGGGCGGTGCACAGCAAGCGGCTCGATCCCGCCTCTCGCCAGCCACCACGGAGGCCGACGCCCGGGTAGGGCTGATCGCCCGCTTTGCTGCCGAGCCACCACGGGCGGTGCACGCAAGCGGGCTGATCCTGCCTCTCGCCAGCCACCACGGAGGCCGACGCCGTGGTAGGGCTGATCGCCCACTGCCCAAAGCCGCCACGTAGGCGGCGCCCGACAGGCGGATCGCGCGCTTGCTGCCGCCAGTCGCCATATGGGCCGACACCCGGCGAGCAGGGCCCGATCGCCCACTTGCTCGCCAGGCCGCCACATGGTCTTATTTATCCGCGGCAGAGAGGGTACCCTAGCGTAAAATACGCCGACAGTAGGCCCCGGGTCCGTCCTGGAACGCGTATTAGTTTCTTTTAGACCTCATTTAATATCGGTGCGTTCCTGGATGGGCCCACCACTTCGTGAAAAGGGAGATTGAAAGACCATGTGGAGGTCTAACCATATTGTTGATGAATATTTGACTATATTTGAGTTAAGAATATGATTTATTTTTAGCAATTGGATAATTATTGTATATCATTTTGGACATTGCTATGTGATGGGTTTTCTTATTTTTGATGGTTGCAAGACGACGGTGCTAGGTCATGGTGAGATGAAGGATGACCAGGACTAAGCAAAGTGCACCGAGGTTCAGACAATCGGGGATTGCCGGAGGATAACCAGAGACGGAGTTGCTGCGAGCCTAGAAGACAAGTGTACGACTGAGATGTTAACTTGGGGCTGCTCGGATCAAGGAGAGTCGTTGGATTGCGGTTTAGATGATAAAGTAGCGGTCAAGTTAGCTTGAGTAAATCTCAACTCTTGATGAAGTTTCTTGAGGGTCAAGTAGAATTCATCCAATAAATGTTGTTTCTCAGTTCATACAATGCATGTACGCTGTCTGTTTGTACTTTTTAAGAGGCCAAGCAATGAATGTTGTCAATTCCACGAATGTGTTCTGTGTTCAGGAATCAAAGGTCTCGACCACAAGAACCCAATCTTTTTTTTAGATAAAGGAAAACAATCCGGCCTCTTCACTCGAGGAGGAATACGGCCAACAATACATAAACCCAAAAGTACAGAAAAGAGTAACCGGCTATGCAGCTACAACACGCGAACCAGACAACAGACAAACGACTAATAAGACAATCCAAAAGAATTACAATGACATGGCTCTAGGCCTCAATTCTAAGATTCCTTTTCCAACAAGGATTGGCAAAAAGCTCGCAGATTGTAGTCTCTAGCATTCTGCATCCCTTTAAGAGCATCCCCTTCTCTTCCTCTTTAGACAGCGGAGACCAGCTTCTGATCCAAAACGTCCCCCTGAAGATTACCTATGCAAATGAGTCAATAGAACCTCCATTGAATATCATATCATTCCTATACAACCATATTGACCAACATAGGGCTGCTGCACCTAATAAAATTTGGAACTTAAGCTTAGGATTAACACCCTTAAGCCAAGAGCCAAATAAAATAGATACATTGGAAGGAGGTTGAATACCAGATGAAATGAAAAAGGTATTCCAAATAGATCTTGCCAAGTGACAATCAAAAAACAAATGTTGAATTGTTTCATTAGAAAGACAAAAACAACATTTAATACTACCTTGCCACCTTCTTTTAGCTAAATTATCTTTAGTTAGAATTACACCGGACTTTAAATACCAAAGAAAGATTTTAACCTTCAACGGGATTTTAAGCATCCAAATGTCACACTTGCTAGGAATGGAATTTTCCTGAATCAAGGCATTATACATCGAGTGCACCGAAAAAATACCCTTTCTGCTAAGAACCCATCTAAATTTGTCTCTATCTAGAGATAAGGAAACATTAACAACTTTTGAAACTAGTCCATACCAAGTTGTCAAGTCGGATCCATCCTGCCTAACGGCCTGTAAGTAACAACAAATGAGTTACGTACATAGAAACCCTTCAAGCTCTATCGACGGGGCACACTACGTGAAATTTTAGAGAGAGGACTGAAAAAATCTGTCATGCCTAACCTGTAATTACAACGAGTTACCTACATAGAAACCCTTTAAGCTCTATCGAAGGGGCACTTGTCACGGGGGCACCCGTCACAACGTGACAAGTATAGCTATTTAAACAGGAGCCAACTCGAAGAGAATATTTTTGTAGGATATCAATCTCAATGGCACAACACAGGCACTCACACGGAATGAATTAAACATTAAGCTGATACGCGGTTGCGATTAATTATAGCATCAAGCTTACAACAGAAAGCAGGACCATATCAAATCCACGCTAGGCACAGCCATCATTGTTTGAAGCTGCAACGCAAGTTTGCAAAAGAGTGGCACCACAATCACCTAATGCCACTAAACGACGTTTGAACGCAAAATGCACCGTGAACTGCCTCTAAATGAACCTAAACCCCAGGTCAGTAAACCTGTTCTAGCTCCATTGGAAAAGGTAACGACCATGCACAAGGGCAGCGAAAAGAGTCCTTATGCTTATAAGGTCAAGTGCTCATAACTCGTTGGACCGGGAAGGCAGTCTGCTTGCAACACAGTGAGGGCTTCATTCAATCAACTTCATCTTCTTTGGCACCGGGTTAGATGGAGTGACACATCCAATTGTCCTGATTATTAGCTAGATTATCCGAAGAATCAGATGTCACCACAGACTCACTTCTGCTATCGTCCTTGTAGCCACCTGCAGGATTCTTCACTTGGTGGTCATTTCCATTATTCTGGTTAACTTTGCTGCTCATTTCTACATCCTCTAGTCCCTGCTTGACAACCAGAGCATTTTCATAAATGGTTAAGGTTTTTGATTTGGTAGATGGCAACTTGTTCGAGGAGTTAGCTGAGCTCGAATCTGCTGAGTTGGCTGATGATCGCCGTGTTTCAATGAGATTTAGTGTGCCACAGATTTGTAACCAAGGCTTACAACCTACATGAAGGAACACGCCTGTTTCCTCAGAACCGTCGGAGCAACAACAAAACGAAATATGCACACTGGAGTTTTGAAACCCCACTTAATGATCATGACTTTGACAACTTAAGCTTTGTTGCTAGTTGATAGATACTGTTCATTATCATTTACATGTTTAAATACTTGATTTTAATGAGCCGTCCTTATGCTTTGATATTTGCTAATATCAAGTTTCAGTATCTCTACTTTTGTAATAACATAGTTATTCTCTTGTTGATAATAATGTTTGGAATTAAATTAAAAAGAAATTTGCTAACACCGTATTTATTCCAACACTTACTACGTACGTACAGGATAGACACAGCTAGTTTAACAATCTGCAGCATGCTTTGCTCATGATTAGTGCCTGAGCAGTGCTTCTATGCTTTCTCTTTCAATATAAGTTGTATAAATCCTAAAACAAACGAAAGGGTAAGTAATCACTATGTATCCTTCATTGATGTTTTAGTAGTTGTGCAACTTAAAAAAAATATGGAAGCACTTCTCTTAGTTCATTCGATCTTGTTAGAGCAAGTATTATAAGGTGATGTAGGCGGGCTGCAAGAAGTGGCACATCAGATCTGTGATGAGGTGGAAGAGAGAGAAATGGAGAGAGAAAGAAAGCGGGCTGCTCACTTGTAGCCAGCTGAAAGTGGGTTGCTCACGGACTCCAAGACACTTTGTGAGGGGAAGAGGTGATCCAAGTATTAAATGTATAGCTTGTATCAAGAGTGAGTTATTATATAAGTAGACTTTTTGTTGACTATGTGTGACATGGCAACACTATAAAGCCCACCATGGGCTCTATTATTAACCTTGCTCTTAAAGTCACTTTCACCGGCACATCGTTGTGCGAAAAAGGACAAATCGGGCAGACCAAGGTTGCCTGGCGCGCGATCCGAGAGACCGTGGAATTTTGTGCAATCCATGGCGTGATTACTGAACATAGGTGTGTCATGCTTGTCATGTTAGTAGGATATCAGTCCACCGATCTACTTAAAAAAATTGAAATTATACGAATAGTGCTTCTATGTTTTCCCTCCTAATATAAGGGCCTGTTTGGTAGAGCTCCAGATTCCAGCTTCTTCTGAAATCTGAAACTTGTAGACTAAAATAAAGTGAATTAAGTTTATATTTTTGGTCTAAAATGTAAATAAGATGATCTATCTAAACACTCTTAATTTACTCACAGCTCCAGCTTCATGAATCTGATGAAGCTGAATCTCTGCCAAACAGGCCTTAAGTTACATAAATCTTGAAGCAAATGAAGGGATAGATAATCATTACCTACTCTTTATTTATACTTTAATATTTATACAATTTAAAAAAAATACATAGAAGCACATTTCAAATTATACATTAACCGACGGCATGCAAATCACTATTAACGTATATGTATCCATTCACATACTTGAACGTCATGAATGTGTGATCACCAACCATAGCGTGACCTTGACCGCAAATTCATTACACAGCTGCCGTATCAGTCGGAGTGGGTAATCGACCGCCGCACGACTCACGGCATGCATATGCTCTGCATCGACTCCGACAAAATCAGTCATAACTATGGATGCGATTAATCAATTAATTTTACACTTATCATTAACATTTTTGAATTCTGCGTCAAATAAGTTTCGTCGGACTAATCTGATTCTCTACCTAAAAACAATAAATAAGGGTGAATATTTTCGTACTTAGCAAGATTTTTGCAAAACCTATAATATATACAGGCTATTTCAAAGGAAAGGCTTCTAGATTAATTTGCATAAAGCCAGTTTGAAAATGTAAATACTGAATAGTAGATTTGCAAACATAATTTAAATAAAAGCAATTTAATACATAAAAAAACAGTATGTAAGTATGAATAAGAAAATTCACAAACCTGGTTGATATGACCATATCCACAAACCACTTCCCACCAACGCATGGTAAAAAACTAGATTTTATGAAAATAAAAATATCTAACTATGTGATGACTTTATCAAGTGCCCATAACTGTGGGTACGGCTAATTGATTAGTTTTACACTCTGCAGGGGTGTACAGCTTTACCCACAAGAAATGATCTTCCTCTTTTACTAGACCAGTAACACATTTCCTTTGGTGTGTTGGTAAGGAGATCATAACATAACCATTACATTACTTAATCTTAATTTTGCACCAGCCCGGTGCTGACAAACCCATACTATAGCGGCAAAAGATGTGTGTATATAGTACGACTAATGATGATACACCATTGCCCCACTTCTCTCCAGAGCATGGCGTCTGCCGTTGTATCAGCAAACGTTATTTCTAACACCTCGGTGTGGGCGACCCTCCAAGCAAACCATAATAGAACAACCCATACTACTATAGTGATGCATCCCTCCCGGGTGCGCAACATGCCCTTCGCGGCCTAGCCGTATGGCGCACATGCCTCGCCCGGCGAGCGGACTGCCCAACTGGCCCAGGGGCGTGGGCTTTGGCCCAACGAGGGAATACACACCTTGGCTGCCATAGCCAGGCCATAAGAGTCCCATGTGACCCCCAAAAGACTAGCCTGATGGGGGAGGGTTGCACTCCCTTTTATGGTGGTATTCTCTCCCCTCCACAAGCAAGGTGGTACTATCATTCCCACCCTCTTGTTTCGGGACCTAACTCTGATACCAATCGATGCATCCTCCCGGGGTGCAACATGCCCTTCATGCCCGTAGTATGGCGACATGCCTCGCCCGTGAGCGGATCGCCTAATCGCCCAGGCGTGGTCTTTGGCCCAACGAGGGAATACACACCTTGGCTGCCATAGCCAGGCCATAAGAGTCCCATGTGACCCCCAAAAGACTAGCCTCCACATATTCTACCTCGTACGTTTGTTCGGTCCCTTGGCAATCGCTTTATCCAAGCTTGGGAGAACTTTTGATACCGCCAATGGCCGACAACTCCTGTTGCATGGTAAGAACTTGTAAGAGCTTTGGTTAAAGTTTGAGAGTTGAACGACTTTTGTCCACATCCTATGTAGTGATAGAACATTATACTTGTGATTTTGTTTCTTGTCTTCACTAACAATGGCAGGTTCTCAACGTCAGTGGCGCTTGGGCCAACAAACATCCTAGGAGAAGAGATAGTTCACACTCCAAGATACAGAGAACGTCTGAGCATACCTTCAACACCTCGGAAGGTACAACGGCATCGCACATGTACCAAAAATAAGTTTACTGTACCCATTTTTAGTGATAAATATGATCCTGAAGGTTATCTTACATGGGAATTAGTCGTAGAACAATCATTTGATAAACATGAAATTCTGAGCATGATAAGGTTAGGGTTGTTACTAGTGGATTCTCTGGATTTTTGCTATTTGGTGAAATGATTATATGAGTAAAAATCAGGACATTCCTAGCACATGGACAAAATCGAAGAAAATTCGAGAGCTAGATTTGTCCTTCATATGTTGCTGTCAATTACTGAAATGAATTGCAACATCTAAAACAAGGTAGTAAAACAAAGGATGAGTACTACCAAGAATTTCAACATAGATCTTTATGTTCGGGGTTAGAAGAGACCGAAAAGACTCGCATGAATAACTTTTATTTTGGACTAGATTTCGACATTCAGATCATGATATCTTGTAAAGAATTCAATACTTTGTCATGTTTACTTAATCTTTCACGAAGTCGAAAGAAAGATACGGAGAAGACAATCAACCAAAATTCAAGCTAACACAAAGTTAAATGCTACTCCCTGTGGCATGCAATCGCACCAAACACGAATGAGAGCATACACACCGAGAATGTGAAAGAAATACAAGAAAATTTGAGTGAAGTAGTGGATAGCATATGTGACGATGATTCTACTAACACAATCCAATCTATTTCGGTTGGTTAGTTCTTTCGTTGTTCCATGCGCTATTCAGAGTTACTTTTGAAGGAGGGACGCAACAAGCGTAAATACCGGCGTTATCGGTGAAAGTTTTGATATTTCTACTTCGAGGAGGAAACTAATGACCATGGTAAAGATCTGATTTTACAGAGAAGAAAAGGATCAAATTGGTGAGTATATTCCTACTATACATAACTCTTGTGAACTACCACCTTGTGCCACAATTGTAGAACCATATGACTAATTGCATGCTTATAATTTTGCTCATGTGGTGCTGACACATATAAGGAGGTGATAGGTAGAATATGCCCTACCACTGCTTTTGTGCTATATCATGTTGAATGAGCTGTTAGTTTGACTTGTGCTATGGACAAGATTTCTGAAATTTCATCTCTTAAGTCTTTGTCTAGCACCTATGCCTCTTGTTTTAAATTCAATTTATTTGGTGAGTATGGCATAGATGGCAAGTTTCTTGTTTACAGAATATGCATAACTTGTGATAAACTTGATGAATTGAAGCTTGCTATTTTGGGCAATTCTAGTTGTAAGCAACAACTTGTTTCATTTGAGGCTCCATCAAATTTTCCTAATAAGTGTAATACCCATAGTTTGTTGCCACATTGTTCGAATTTTAGTACATTAACTTGTATTACAAATCAACATGTCGTAGTTGATGCGTGGAAGCCAATTAAAATTATGTCACCGTTATTGGAATGGTTTGATATTGCTTGTTTACAATTTGATGATATGAATGAGCCATGCTTGATGCCAGAACTTGTAGTGTTGCCCACAAAACATGTTATTGACTGCAGCTCACAAAACATGAGAATTCTTTATCAAAGGTCTGGGACAGATATGTGCTTTACTTATAATTGCAAATCAAGTTGCAAACTAAATCATGTTAATTTTGATGCCATATGCTTCACTTATAACCATGAATCAACTTGCAGAATTGTGAGGAAAGGTTATTTGCTTAAATTTGGTTTCTTCTTTTGTTGTCATGAAAATAGCCTGCCGCGAATCCAAAAGAACATTGAAATATGGGATATATACATATATGCCGCGTACACGTTGTTCTTTTTGTTCGTTGTTTCTTTTCCAGCATGTCCAAAACCGAGGACGGTTTTCCATCAAGGAGGGGAGGAAGCATCGAATAGTGCTAGCGCTCATCAAGCGATTATATGTTGGAAAGAAGTGTTGAGCTATATGGATAATTATCAGGTGAATCCTCTAAATGTTTTTCATGTCTTCAAAATATATAAAGAGGCGGAGCTACTATTTTATTTAAATAAATGCAGGATATATATGAGAATGTTCTGTGCTGAAGATGTGCCAAAAGGTGAGCTTGAGTCGAGGACGACTCAAATGCAAGAAGGGGACAATGATGAGGACATCACAACGAAGGATACAACCGCTGACCCTTCTTCCCCTACGACCACTACTTCGTCCCCGACCGTCGCTGCTTCGGCTGCTACTTCATCGACGACGCTTGGAGGGCTTAATCTGGAAGCAAGGCCTTTCCACCCACCTTCGCTGGACCAGCACGTCAATATCATCCACCAAGGACAGCCCACGCGCCAAGGAAGGCCCAAGATCAAGCCCAATTCATCGACAAGTCCGGTTCGGCCATCCAGGAGCAGCAGTACTTCAAACGGACATAACTTGGGCTCCCGGACTCCGTTTTCAGCGTGCGACTATCCGTTTGAAAGGTATCGAGATAACCTTTCCAATGGATCTGATCCCATTGCCAAATTTCTTCTGGAGCGACAGGAAATCACAGAAGAATCTCACGGGACAGAAATCTCGGGTGCTGCACCACCTTTCTTTTGGGCCCAAAGCCCATGTATCTTAGGGTTTTGGTGGCCACCACTGTTTTGGCTGCCCTACACCTCCTGGCCGCCGCTATATATATGGCCACCACCGTTCTTTTACGTTTGGGTTTTGTTTATTTGATAGTTTAGCCATTGCTACTATTTTGAGTCTTCCAGACGTGCTCAACAGCCGCCTAAGAAGCTCTTTGTTTCAGAACCCCATCGTATCAATCTTTCATTCATATTCGCAATTTCAGATTGCTTTACCATTGTTCTTGCTTGTTCTTCGGTTGCATGCAGAATCGAACCTCGTGTTCAAAGTTGATCGTGCTAACGGCAAGATCAATAACCCTCTGAGTTGGTTTAGCGATTGCTAAGGCGCATCGTCGTAAAGACGTTGTAGTCGGATCGTCAAAGTCAATTCCTCCAAATCGAAGTTATCGCTCTCATCGAAAGATCGGGACACCAAAGTGCCATCATATAGCCTACCAATATGTAAAGCCAGTTTTAAGTAACTTAATAGGTTAAGGCCATCCCATATCAGCACTTGTGGTTGTACGTATTTCTTGGTATGAAAATAACCCATAGTTCGGTCCTTAATCCGATACGGGCTATAATCTCCCCTACACTAGGTGCAACACCTGCGCCTCCGGCTATTGCCAGTAATTGCCCGCTTCGAAACCATAGTTTTATTTTCATTTTTAACCAAAATAGCAACAACACTAAATAATCATATCCAATATTTTTAAATTATAAAGAATTTGAGTCTTTATTAAGCATGGCTAAGCAAGATTGCTAAGTGTAAGTAAACCCATGTTGACATAATGTAATGTCTATCTTACTTTAGGGTTATAAAGTTCACAAATCCATACTTATCAAGGAAGTTTCATGTGACTACAGATATGGCTACCAGTACCCACAAAATAGCAGAGTTTAATAAATGTATGAATGCAATAAAATATTTGTAAAACTGGAATCAATATGGTCAAAGAGGTGCTTGCCTTGCTCAATGTTGTTTACAACGAATTTGTTGTCATAGCTGACGTTGTCGATGACGGAATTAGTGACGTCGGATTGTACATGCCGTTCAATGAAAATATAGCAAATAACAAATTTCAATAAGGGAAAACATATAGATAGAAAGCCAAATAAAGACAATCTACAGAAAACAAGTGGGTTTTATGGTTAAGTTGTTTGATGATTTTATGTGTTATTACTTCATTTGGTTATATTGTATTTTCTTTTATTTTGATGATTGAAAGTTTTAGATTTATTTACTTTCTATTTTTTTATTTTTAAAAGGATTCAAATATAAGTTTTAATTTTTGATATTTTTATCAGAGATAAGAATGGAGTTTATGTCATCATGATAAAAATATTAGTTCAAGATAAGCTTTGGATATTTCTACAAAAATCTGACAATTTCTTGATTGATATCATATCTCATGATTACATTGTATTTTCTTTTATTTTGATGATTCAGAATATCTTGAATGACATGATTAGGGTTCTGGAGGACTATAGCATTTTAATATTATTTTTGCAGATTGTTTTTGGTATTTTTGTTTTTACCTTTTTACTTTTACTTTTTTACCATTTCAATATATTTGACTTTGTGTTTTAAAGCAAAAAACTGAAGAAAAATAAAACATGCTTAGAAAATTCATAAAATTGAAATTCAAATTAAGATCATATTTCAAATTCATTTTTATAGTTTGTTTGGTTTAGACAAAAAAGTTTTAATATTGCAACTTACTGTTTTCTTAAGATTAAAGTGCAAGAAAATAAAGAAAAAGATATTATTTTAGATCAAAATCTTGATTACAATTAAAATTTTTATTGAATTCCATTTTAAAATTTTTATATTTCTTATTTTTGAATTTTTCGGGAGGTTACAGCCATGTCCCTCGCCTCCCATGCTGCGTGAGAGAGACGCGCTGCTTGACTAGCATAGCATGGACCTATACCCTCTGAGATCTAACTTGACTAGCATGCAATGACTTGCATGGTATCATTAAAGAATAACTCTTCGATCTGTCTACGTACGCACTCTACTTCCTCTTCCTTCCAGACTTCCAGTAAACCGACTAACGATGAACCTTCGCCCAGCTGGCCAGCTGTAGCTAGCAGCTTGACCGTGTTGACTCGATCGAGCAGCTTGTAATTAAGAGTGCCAATAAAAGGCAGTAAGCACGCACGCAAGAGGCAACAAATCGAACGATCAGCCCGGTGCCAGTCACCGATTCACCATGCATCCCACTGCCAGCTGCTTCTTGCTCCTCGTCGCGGCCGCCACCTTGTCCCTCACCTCCCATGCGCTGCAGCATGCCAGTGCCGCCGGCGCGTGCGTGCCGCGCGAGAGGGACGCCCTGCTGGCCTTCAAGGAAGGCATCACCGAGGACTCGACCGGCCGCCTTGCTTCGTGGAGGCGAGGCAGGGACTGCTGCCAGTGGAGGGGCGTCCGGTGCAGCAACCGTACCGGCCGTGTCCTCAAGCTTCAGCTCCGAGCTATGCTAACCCCGTGCTATAATGATGAGCATGACGCTTTTGGTTTCGATACCCCCACCAGTTCATACATTAGTCCTATGTTCGGCCAGATAACTACTTCCCTGCTCTCTCTCGAGCATCTGAAGCACCTCGATCTCAGCTGGAACTCTATGGAGGGGCCGACCGGTCGCCTTCCGGAGTTCTTGGGCTCTATGAAGAGCTTGAAATATCTGAACCTCTCCTACATACCATTTACCGGTATGTTGCCTCCTCAACTCGGTAATCTTTCAAACCTTCACTATCTAGACCTTTCCGGCATAGGCAGCATGAACTCAATAGATTTGTCATGGCTAACACATCTGCCATTGTTACAATACCTCGACCTGTCACAGTCAGTAAACCTTAGCGTGGTATCTGATTGGGCTCATGTCATCAACATGATTCCTTCTTTGAGAGTCCTCCATCTTTCCGGTTGCCAACTTCAGAGTGCAAACCAATTGCTCCCGCGCTTAAACCTCACAAAACTTGAGAGGCTCGATCTCTCTCGTAACCCTTTTAATCATGCATCCGCATCCTGTTGGTTTTGGAGCTTGACAAGCCTCAAGTACCTCAACCTTGGAGACACCAATTTGTCCGGTCAGATTCCTGATGCACTAGCAGGTATGATGACACTCCAAGTCTTCGATTTTTCATTCAATGGTAACCAGGGCACTATGGAACCGAACTTGCTGAGGAACCTATGCAATCTGGAAATCCTAAACCTTGAGACAAGCCTCACATCTGGGAACATAACAGAGTTATTCGAGAGTTTGTTGCAATGTTCATCAACCAATAAACTGCAAGAATTACATTTGAGTGCCAACAATATCACTGGAACCCTACCAGCTTGCATGGGCCAATTCACCAGCTTAGTCAATCTCGACCTCTCCTACAACAAACTTACTGGACCTGTGCCCTCTGAGATCAGTATGCTTACTAACTTGACTAGCGTGGACCTAAGAAACAATGATTTGCATGGTGTCATCACAGAAGAACACTTTGCTGGTCTACACAGCTTAAAATTCATAGACTTGTCTGGTATTCACTTGAAGATAGTGATACGTCCTGAGTGGTTACCCCCATTTAGACTAGAAACGGCACATTTTTCATCTTGCCAAATGGGTCCTCAATTTCCTGTCTGGCTTCAATTGCTGGTGGATGTTGAGAGGATTGACATTTCAAGCAATGGTATAACCGCCCAGCTTCCAGATTGGTTTTCTACCACGTTCTCAAAGGCTACATATTTGGATATCTCCAACAACCAAATCAACGGCGGCTTGCCAACAAATATGGAAACCATGTCTTTGGAAGTACTATATCTAGCTTCAAACCAAATAACTGGTCAAATACCTCCATTGCCGAGAAACCTCACGGCATTGGACTTCTCAAGGAACTCTCTGTCGGGACCGTTGCCATCAAACTTTGGAACTCCAAATCTCGTGGATATGTTTCTGTCCTCCAACAACTTCTCGGGTCATATTCCGGGTTCCATCTGCGAATTGAAAATGTTACAAATCTTACGTTTAGACAACAATCTCTTCGAGGGTGAATTTCCTCAATGCTTTGGGATGACAGAAATGCTTGCTCTTTTTTTGAGTAACAATAGCTTTTCTGGCATGTTCCCATCATTTCTGCAAGGCTGCACAAATCTAGCACTCCTCGATCTATCATGGAATAAGTTCTCTGGAAGATTGCCTACATGGATTGGAGAGTTAAATGAGTTACAATATCTACGGCTCAGATACAATTTGTTCCAAGGCGATATTCCATCCAACATCAGCAATCTTGGACAACTTTTTTTTCTGGATCTGGCAGGCAATAGATTATCAGGAGTTATACCTTCGCGTTTGTCAAAATTAATGGTGATGACAGGAGTACAAAATTCCAGTGTTGATGACATGGGGTTCATGGGCGTATTTTTATATCACTTATCTGTTGTCACGAAGCGGCAAGAGCTTATTTATTATGGTTGGGCACTTACGAACATGGTGAGCATTGACTTATCGTTGAATTACCTAACTGGTGGAATTCCAGAAGAAATAGCTTCTCTTGCAATGATAATAAATCTGAATTTGTCAAAGAATTACTTGAGTGGGAAAATTCCAAACAAGATTGGGTCCATGCATTCAATGGAATCACTTGACCTCTCGGGTAACAAACTTTCTGGGGAAATCCCAATTAGCCTGTCAAATCTAACATATTTAAGCTACTTGGACTTGTCATATAACAATCTATCAGGAAGAATACCATCGGGGACACAACTTGACAGCCTCTACGCAAATCATCCATATATGTACAGCGGCAACAATGGTCTTTGCGGGCCTCCTCTTCAAAGGAATTGCTCTGGAGGTATTGCATCAAAGCAAGGCGATGGTAATCACAAGAGAACAACAACCGATGTTCTTGAGCCAATGTTCTTTTACCTTGGCCTTTTGTCAGGATTTGTCATTGGCCTCTGGGTGGTGCTTTGTGCCATGCTCTTCAAGAAAACGTGGAGGATTGCTTATTTCCGCTTTTGCGACAAGGTATATGATAGAATATATGTATTTATTGTTGTCACTTGGGCAAGCTTGGCACAAAAGACTACTACATAGTACACAATAAGCTAATTGGGAGGCTTGGCTAGAATGGCAACTGCGAATCGAGCCATATTACAAATAAAGCTGCTGGTAGTGTGTTTTTTCTGGTTCCATGATGGATACCATATGCATGCTATTCCCTTTGAAATTAAAACAATAAATGTTGTTTCTCAGTTCATATAATGTATGTATGCCGTCTGTTTGTACTTTTTATGAGGCCAAGCAATGAATGTTATCAATTCCAGGAATGTGTTCTGTGTTGTGTTCTGGAATCAAAGGTTTCGACCGCGCAAGAACCCAATCATAGAGAGGATAGAAAAAAATCTATCACGCATAACCTGTAATTAACAACAAATGAGTTACGTACATAGAAACCCTTCAAGCTCTATCGAAGGGGCACCCGTCTCTACGTGACAAGTATAGCTATTTAAACAGGAGCCAACTCGAAGAGAATGTTTTTGTAGGATCTCAATCTCAATGGCACATCAAATCCACGCTAGCTAGGCACAGCCATCATTGTTTGAAGCTGTAACACCTAACGCCGTTAAGCGACGATTGAACGCAAAATGCACCATGCATTACTTGCAGCTAGTTTAACAATCTGCAGCATTCTTTGCTCGGTGATTAGTTACTGAGCAGTGCTTCTATGCTTTCCTTTTTAATATAAGTTGCACAAATCTTAAAACAAATAAAGGGTTAAGTAATCATTATCTACCTTTTATTGATATTTTAATAGTTGTGCAACTTTAAAAAAAATATGAAAACACATCTCTTAGTTCATTCGATCTTGTTAAAGTCATGTTCACCTGCACATCGTTGTGCGAAAAGGACATATCGTCATACAAGTCGTGTTAGTAGGATACCTGTGCACCAATCTACTTAAAAAAATTAAAATTATAAGAATAATGCTTCTATATTTCCCTCTTAATACAACTTGTACAAATCTTGAAATAAATTAAGGGATAGGTAATCATTATCTACTCTTCATTCGTACTTTAATATTTGTATAACTTAAACAAAACATAGAAGCACCTCTCAAATTATACATTGACTGACGGCACACAAATCACTATTGGCACACAAATATTAAAGTAAATAAAGGTGTAGGTAATCATTATCTATTCTTCATTCATACTTTAATACTTATACAACTTTTAATAAAAATGCATAGAAACACTTCTCAAATTATACATTGACTGACGGCACACAAATCACTACCAACGTATATGTATCCATTCACAAGACGTCTAATTAGAAGGAAAACAATGGTTACCCGCGTCACAGGTACTAGAACATCATGAATGTGCGATCACCAACGATAGCTGCCGTATCAATCGGAGTGGGCTATTGACCGCCGCACGACTCACGGTATGCACGCACTGCAGCGACTCCGACCAAATTGGTCAGTCACGAACGACTCCGAGTCTCCGACCAAATTGATCATTGAGGAACGACTCCGACCGTCGACTGCATTTATTGCACTACCAATACTTACAATATAAATTAGGTACGTGCCTCGTGCATTACTTGCTCGTGCACACACCATGTGCTTTTTTGTCAGACCTTGTGGCCGCAAGCCTGCCTAACCATTCACCACCATGCGGAAATTTTTTTAAGTAATATATAAAAAATTACAGAAATAATGTGCTGATTTAAAAAATAACAAATCTACCCAGCGACAGTCACCATTCCAAACGGCAACAAAGGCTGACAGAAGAACGCATTTGATTTTTTTTCCAAATAAAATGTGGAAATCAGCGTCTCTGCCTGCTTATTTGCAAAAATAGCCTCATGACGTAGCTGGGTGGCGCTACAATAGACTAATGCCTTGGCAGGGCTGCGCAACATGGTTGGTAATTCCATTTTATTCTGTAACTCCTTTTTAAAATAGAGTAGCAAGCGAAATTTGCACGTAAAAATGACAGCAACAGAAAATATGGTGTGAAATTTTTTTACTGACGCAAGTTTTAATTTTATAATCGAATTTCATTTGGAACAAGCAATGAATGGCATGGAAAATGGTTCGATGAGAAATAAGAAAGCCAGTGACACCGATGCACAAAATTACCAAAATGACAAACTTACGAAACAATTACCAATAAGTTTTATTGAATATATGTCGTATATCGGTCAATACAAATAATATCACTGACGGATAGTGATAGTTTTAATGTATTTGGCTACTTCCATTTCTATTTTTCCATTTCTATCTTCCGATGCTGAAATTTTGAATTTAGCCCACCTCTAAGATGCGAACCGAAAACGAAATTTGAAACCCTACGTATAACAATTATTATTGATGGTACTTAATTGCATACAGTCATCTTGATTGTTTGTAGTGCAATAATTTCACATGGAACAGTTTGTTTTCTACAGGAATTAATTGGGAAAAGAGAATTATCACGCCCCAAATAGGACAGTAAAGTGCAAATGCACACATATCGGGGATCGTGTACATACAGCAATAGCTTCACTGATCATTCAGGTAGGAGTAGAAGGAACTAACGTAGTCGCGAATGTTCATCGGAATAGAAGTGTCCTGCTGTGGAAATGGAGATTCAGATCGCGCATGCATGCCACTTGTGGAGAGAGACATGAAACCACGATTCCTTCCTCCCCCATGGGTTGGAGAAGGTTCGTGGAGCTCAGCTTGCCCACCTGCATTGTCTTCTCTCTCGACTGGTTCCTGCCATATGTGTGACTACTGTAGGCGCTGAGCCTGTGACGACGTCAAGGTGACAACTGGGCGGCAAAATAAAAAAGGAAATTGTTAAAAATTTATCGTCTATTTTTTTTATTTCAGTCACTTTTATATTTATATGTACCGATCAATGCATGCATCAATTAAACGTTCAAATTGTCGTGACAATGTTTCTTGTCATGCAATCACTGTTGATACTTAAGGATCTTTAGTGCCTAAATTAAACGCCTAGATGAGGGGATCTGAGGTGAATGCCTTCTGGGCTCGGGTTGTTAATTTGACGAGGATGCCATTCGGCTGCGTGCGCACGGAGAGGAAGCTGAGGGAGCAGGCGATCCAGATGATGGTGTTTCCCTTCCTCTCTATGATTGTCCTTCTCTCCTGGCGGTGGCCTTCCAGTTAGCCCGGAGAGGATGAAGATGGCGATGAAGAACGGCGGCGACCTTCCCGTCACTTCCTCACACTAGGGTTAGATCGGATCGTGTGTATGTGTGGCACAAGGAGCAACGACGAACGTTGGTTCGCGTGCCGGCCTTGTGCCTCCTTTTTATAGCGCGGGCGTGACAGGGGCCGCAACCAATGAGGTTGTTGCGCCCCCGATCAGGGCGCGGTTGTGGGCTATGACTCGGTCTCTGACCAAATCGTGCGAGATCAACCCAACAATCACTTCCTGCTAGCATGTTGGAAGGGAAGGTACGTAGGAAATTAAGGATGCATGTTCTGATCATGTTCATCTAGTCACTTTTTTATCTATCCGATTTGCATTTAGATAGGTGATTTGATTTAGGGTTTGCCAGTTCTTATATTGGATATGCTTCGAATCCATTTTAGATCCACCCGTTACCTATGTCTACAAGGAGCTGGAGTATTTTTTTTCTTTTCTAATTTATTTTCTATTAGGGTTTATAAATCCCATTTTTCTTTGTCTAGTTTAAAAAAATTATTTTTTATTTTTCTCTAAAGCATTTTTTTCTTTTCTCATTTATTTTCTATTAGGGTTCACCAATCCTATTTTCTTTGTCTAGATTAGAAAAATTATTTTCATTTTTGGACCTGCAAGGGCTGTAAATCTGACTGAAATTTTTGGGGAAAAACATTCACACGATTAATGTAATTCCTCCCTTTTGTTTCGTTCTTGTTTCAAGAAGACGAAGAAGAACATGAACAAACTGCACGTTTCATTCGATCGAAACATCAGCGCCTTCGAAATTGAGCGTTCCTGACCGCTAATTCATTCTTCACATGATCGATGCAAGAGCATGCGGCTGCAACAGTTTATTACTCATCGAACTTTACAACCAACGCTAAAAATCTGTTGCCAAGCATGGGGAGATGTGGACCGTCCAATGGAGATCTAAAGGCTGTAAAATCTGATTAAAATTTTTGGGAAAAACATTCACACCATGGATAGACAATTCCCATAAAAAAACTGTCTTATTGGCAACAATCACTGGCCTTAGAGCAAGCCTAACCTACCCCCTAAACCTCCCCTTATCCTAAATTATAAGGAGAATTGGAAAAATATGAGTTCCAACTCAACCCTTATAAGGAACCTCTATTCTAGGGAGACCCCTTCTCACCTCTACATCTAGGGCTTTCTTTCCCCTACTATTTTCTTCAACATTTTTTATTTGTTATTTCTATTTTTAGTAAATGATTCATGGGTGCAAAGTAATAATAATGTTTAGATAAATAAAAAGGGTGAGTAATAGGGAGTGTCGGTTAGAGACAAATTTGATATAGAATGTCTCTAATTTTTATACCACCCCTAAATGAGTGATTTAAGAGAAAAATATAAGGGTTTAGGTTGAAGTTGCTCTTAGAAACCTCTGTTCTAGGAATTAGGATAGGAGTACTCGTCAGTTCAAGGTCAACAACATGCATGTAACATGCAGATTATTTTTTTTTTCGAATATCATATTATATAAATAGATAGATAGACCATTTTTCGCCAATGGAATCTCGCCACTGCAAACTTAACATTTAAAAAATAGAAGGTAGGTAGATGTTCTGAGCACGTGGACATCTGCCCACCTTTGCATGTGTGAGTATCGTTACTTCATAAAATGCATAAAAAAATTGTTTTTCTTCGAGGAAACGCTTCCAAATTAAAAAGGTGAAGTATACTCCGTGTATTGAACCTAGAAGCTTTCTGGCCCCCGTGCGTCCATGTCGTTTTTTCGCCGACATGCTCACTCCAAGCACGTACGGCCACGTCATCCGTTTTGCGTGCAATGAAATACGGCTTGAGTAACTGCATCGCTCGGTCACGACGGGCCTCGCTCGTGAAGACCACGTCGCACCTTCGAGCGGGGCAAAGATACGAGAATAGGTAGAGGCCGACACGCGATGATTCGGCTTTGCTGGTGGCACATCAACCACAAGCAAGGTTTGAGTCTTGTTTTGGCTCGACATATCAAAGCTGACCAGAGAATGATACGAGAATAGGTAGAGGCCGACATGCGATGATTCGGCTTTGTTGGAGGCATTTTCGCTCGACATATCGAAGTTGACCGGCGAAATTTCACCGAGATCTTAAAATTTCAAGAAAATTCTAGACGAAACATAAAATCAAAATTTCATATCCAGTTTTTTTCATCGGAAAATCCGAGATTCTGGACAGTATTGCCGAGATTTCAATCAAATTGCACCGAGCGAAAACTGGTTCGAACAACATCAACAAAATTTGAAATGTTTTGTGAAAAGTCTTGGCACATCAGTAATATTTCCATAAAAATTTCATATGATTATCAATCTTGAGGAATTTGAAATGTTTTGTGGACGGTAATATTCCCATAATGTTTTGTGGTTCGATATATTTGGTTGCTAAGCAGGATTATTATTTCATTGCGCACAACCCAAATATAACCTGAAAAAAGGATAAGCATTGTTACTCAAATTAGTTGGGTCAAGCATAATCCATTCCAATTGATAAAATTCTACAAAACAGCTAGTTGTTGCCTTTGAACTGTTTAGTCAGGTTGGTTTTTCCCCCCTTAGAAATCACTCAACCTTAGTTGGGTCAGCATAGTGTATGGAAGCTTCAGAAAGTTCAAAGCTCATAATTAGATAGTAGATACTTTATAAACTTACCCTCATTAGTAGCGATTAGTTCTTGATCCGAGAAGAAGGAAGAAAGATGCCCCCTGCTGCTAGCGTTCTAGTCTTGGCGGTAGTGTTAAGATCGCTTAAATTGGGTATCTGTATCTTCGAATTAACCTCCGCATTTGTGCTTGTAAGATGGGGATTACAGAGGTAGGTTCAAGTTTGAGTTGTTATTGTGCTGGTGTTTGGATGAATCGCAAGACGGGCGTAGGGATCTTCCAGGGCTGTAATACATATATACTAGCTAGTTTCTTCTTTGAATCCTTGCTAGTTTTTAGGTTTGTTGAGCGCTTGCTAGTAACGCTATTAGCTTGTTCTCCGAGAATTTTTAGCAGGCCGTGGTCCTTATCATTTCCCAGATGTTTTGAGTCCCTTGCGCGTCAAGGTGCATCTGGGCCAACAATCATGTAGCATTACTCAGCATGAATATCGTTTTTTTTTTGTGTGTAAATTTTCCATCACCCAGTACACAAAGGCTGAAGGGTTTGTGTGGGGAAATTTGGGGCCTATTGCTTTTTTACCAAACACCTAAATACCTAATGTAGTAATGTCGCACGAATTTCTATTTCAAGATGATGCTAATAGTCCACATGGGATGGGAGGAAGAGGAAGTCTTGCTTTTGTTCCAGATTATATTATGTAGTTCTAGATCTACCGTATATCGAATTTTGTTATCCAGGGAAGGTTTTTCATGTACCCCTGGCATTGATAGTGATGGAGGATGGTGATGTGCCTAGTTGCAGGGCAAAAACATAGCTCTGCTACACAAGTTTGTCTAACTTACCCATGAGATGTACGTATTGGCAAGCTATTGGTTGACTTGGTTAGCTCAAACAGGAATGGTTAGGCTCATAGACTGTAGATACTGGTGAATTTCCTTTTCAATAGGTTGTTCTCGCATGTTAGCTGAGGGAGCAAGATTTTGGTGTGGAGGCCCATTGCACAATCTGTCTTTGCAAGAAAAGATTTGTTGTAGTTACCACTTACCAAAGACCGGTATAAGCTTGGATGGATGTTGCACACTGGTGCATACTGTTGTAGTTAGAGGCCCATTGGCTAGCTCAGAAATACATTTGAACAATGTGCATCCAATGTGCTTCAGGTCTTTGCTGGCTTGGATAGATATAGTTTTTTTTTCTACTTCTTAAGTCTTGACCTAAGTGGTTCAATAAATTCGGTTGCTAAGCAGGATTATTGTTTCATTGTGCACAACCCAAATATAACCTGACAAAAGGATAAGCATTGTTACTCAAATTAGTTGGGTCAAGCATAACCCGTCCCAATTGATAAATTTCTACAAAACAACTAGTTGTTGCCTTTTAACTGAAACATTTTAACTGAATTAGTTGTCTGTATGCCTTCGTTGCTGCGATGATGCTAAAACTTTTGTTCCTTTTCTCCCTGCAGGTTTCTTTGGTCCTGATATCCTTCTGCTGTTAGCTGCATTACAAGGAAAACGGCAAGCAAAGCAGGTGGTGAAAGCAAAGAACCCATAAATGAGCAAGTAGTTGCAAATACTTAACCTCCGAAATGAATCAACTCTACAGCAAGATCACGGAGATGGAAATGGAAGTCAGCGAGCACTCTCTTGTGATTAGAGCAATTGAGCCACTGGACCCCACAAGGCGTTGCTTGTAACCCACAAAGCGTTTCATCATTCTTCGGGTGTCATCTACTTTTTTGCTTGTTGTTGGCGCGCTTTGAATCCCCTGGAACCAGATTGAAATTTGAGAGTTTTTAAGCAATCCCTCCGTAGGTTCTACGAAAAACCTTTATTTCAACCGGATCTCAAAATGTTCTGGTATATGATTGGGTGTGACGGTAAATACTCGATACCCTATCAGCTCAGACCGTTTGTTATTACTTGTAACCGACTGTTTGTTTTTACTTGAGAATTGAGATAGAAAAACTTCGTATCCACATATAACGTATCTTTTTCAATTTTTTTTACAAGAGGCGTACTTTGGCTAGCTCAAAATGCAATAAAATCGCTATACCCCCCAACCCCAGATGGCCTCCGGCGAAGGCAAGGCGAACCCCGGCACCGGCGCTGGCGCCACCAAAGGGAGCAAGCGCAAGTTCCTCCCGCACGGCAAGCCGGTGCAGAAGGGGGTGCTTCCCGCTGCCCCCCGGCGCGCAGGGCTTCTGCATCACCTGCGACGGCGGCCGCGAGCGCCCGGCCACCCGCGAGGCCCTCTCCATCCTCGACTCCGTAAGCTACCGACTCGTGCTTGCCTGCATCTATTGGTCTACTCTCTCGCCCCAGCGTCGCGAGCAGTAGGTGTTCGTCGTATTGCCTGGTCGAGGAAGCAAGAGTCGCTCGTTCGTACGGGATCTTAGTGGGTGTTACAGGCATGCATTTTGCTTCAAGTTAGACGATATCGTTATGCCTTGTTCCGCGTAGGTTGTTCCTGTCGTGGTACAATTTATATGGTTGATGTTTCATCGTGCACCTTACATCTAACTGGCTTCTATGTTAGTTGTGCAACCGCAACTTGTGCAATGCAACTGTCCTTTGTGTTTTGACACCATCTTTATGTTTTGTTGCCGTGCCATGTCAAGGCAACTGGTTATACTTTGCTGGTTGCCGGATTGCTTTCTTGGAAATATGCTTTTGGCTATAGTTCCTGATATGCAATACTCTATTGTTGGATCTGCAGTTCTATGAAGACTTGGTGGACGGGAAAGGATCAGATGAGAAGTCCAAAAGTATCCCATACTAACCGTTGAACAAAAGAATAAAGTTTGAGGACTCTGATTCTTCGGATGAAGATCATTCAGCGGAGGAGGTTGATAATGGGAATAATGCAGAAAAAGGTGAAACCACACCATCTGAGCAGCAACAAGAGGTGCTTGGTATAGCAGAAATTGTCAGCAAGGACAATGAAGAGCAAGTTGACACCACTGACGAATCAGCACCAAAAAAGCAACGTGTAGAAGATCCTCCAGTTTCTGAACAGATAGAGCCAGAGGAGTCCACTGATAAACCAAAAGAGTCCATTGATAAAAACCAAAAGAGTCCAATGATAAACCCATTGATGATTTAATTGACGAGGACCTGAAGGAACTTGGGGACAGGAAAAAGGTCTGTTTGCTTTCTGAATTTAGTTACAGTTTAAGATATTTGATATGGTGCTCATGTATGTTATGGAATAGTCCATATAAAATCTATACAAAAGGATCAAAATGAAACAGGTGCAGTAGTACAGGCGCTATATTTATAGTATTATCAGTTAAAGCAATATAACAAAACACACTAAAGTTGAGAAATTCTTGGTGCAATTTTCTCTTTTGGGAAGATCTTATATTTATTGTTAAGCAGGAAGCAAGGGATTCTTAGCTCCTAAGCAGTTTTGCTGGATGCTAGATTAAAGAATTCTTTATTGACTTTGGGGTGTTTTTAATTTCTTGGCTTCCTACATATCCTTCCCCTTATCACTCAAATGTATGCTGCAGATTGAAACCATTGATGAACCTGAGAATACTGTCATTAAGTACTCTCCTGCATAATGATTTATGATTTGACATATATTGTGTTCTCGCTCATATCCTAAATCTGGGATTTGGCTTGTACTTGATACAAGGATTTCAGCTCCTTAGTAGCTTCAGAGATCAACTATTGTATTTAACTATTCATTCATTACTACTTGTTTTATTCTCGTTCCACATCACCGGGCTGTGGGCACTTATGTATAACTGTTTGAGTACACAAGCAATTTATTGTGGCAAGAAAATCTTGTAAGGAGTCCTGACTAATTTCGATATGTATTTTGCCTCACTCATTTTAGCAATTATTTGTATGAACTCGGTGCTGAGGCTTTATCCAGAGTCTTACCTAGCATATCATTGTTCCTTCCAGAAACAATCCCTTAATATGCAAAAACGATGTGACCAGACTAGTCCCGTAACTCCCGTTATATGTTGTCTTTGTCCTACTATGGTTTATATACTAACTAGTGTGATGAATACCGTTGTACTTCAAACAGAGACTATTTGCAAGCCTTGATTCAGGATGCAATGGTTGCATCTTTGTTCAAATGCACAAAAGAGATGGAGACCCTGGTCCAGTCGAGATTGTACAAAACATTATGTCATCGGCTGCTTCAACTTATATATTTTCGTTTTGAATGTATTCTAGATTTATTCTGAGGGTTTTGCCTTCTGAGCTGGCATGCTATGCATCAGAAGAGGAAATAACAAAAGCAATCAGTCCACTTGTTGAAAAGTACTTCACAAAAGAATCTCCTTCGGGACTTAAGGTAACTTGCTGTCTTGCCGACCTGATCGCTGCATCATTTTTCATGTAATCCTTTAGTTAGGGGAGGCATGGTCTATTAAAAGAACATAGGACATAGAAGCAAGACTACTTGCCTGAGAAAGTTAGAATTTTCTAACAGTAGCCCGCAGGCTTCATAGTCCTTAAAATATTTTTAGGTTTTTAAGCCTTCCATAATTTATAGGAGCGGTAAGGTCTGTATTTCACCTTGTTGTATTAGTCGTAGAGCTTTTTTCAACTTCAGCAGATGTGGAGTGTTGTTGCTTCAGGATAGATCTAATTAGTTTACATTGGCCTAACCATTTTAGAGTACACAAGCCACCATTTGTAATCATGTGCTAACATCAAATGCTATGTGCATTTTAAAAGGTAATGGATGAATGGTGGAGGTAGGGTGTGGGGCAAGAAGGATTGGTGCTTTGGATGAAACAGTTTAGCCCGTTTTAGCAAGGTCTAAAGGCTTGATGGATTAATTTACCTTTTTGGTACTGACTTCTATGGAGAGTTAGTTTGTTAGATAACCAATATCTGCAAATGATCATATCTGCTCTTATTAACCAACAAAATGCAGTGTTCAAATTAACTAATATCTGCAAATGATCATATCTGCTCTTATTAACCAACAAAATGCAGTGTTCAAATTTTATGCTGTGAGAGCGCTGTCCTTAGATAAGTGTGATTTTAGTCCATTGTTCCTCTAGGCACTAGGGCCACCCTCCTGCCTAGTCCCACTATGTGGCCGCCTAATCGGCCGTTAGGCGCTAGGCACCAGTGTGCCACCCGCCTAGCGTCTAGGGGAACACTGTTTTAAGTCTAGTTCGGGACAACTTGTGATTGTGCACATTATGGATTATAGCCAGCTCTTTAGAGAAGCGACTCTTGAAGAATCCTACTGTTCGACAATCCTGATTGCTGACGGCTTCATGCAGCGGTGCAGGAGGGGCGTCGAGCGGGGCTCGGGCATTGGGCGTCAGGGCGTCGACGGAGGGCGGAGGAGCAGGCGGTGGGCATTGAGGGGAGGAGCTTGGGCGGGCAAGCGCAGGGCTCAGTCGAGCGGAGGAGCGCGGCTGCAGGTGTCGGGCGAAGGAGCTCGGCAGAGGGGCCTCGGGCGGAAGGGCCAGTGGGCAGAGGGGTAGCGGGCCGGCAGGCTGAGGGTAGCCGGAGGGGTGACATGTAGATGGGCGGCTCGGCTATGCTCGTGGAGAATCAGATACAATTTCAAAGTAAAATCCTTAAATAAAAAATTCAAAATAGATTAAATAAAATTATTACTTTAGTTTCCATACGAATTCCTAAGTAAAATCCCTAAATAAATTAATTCATAATAAAATTTCAACAAACATTAGCAATTGGATTTGTACATAATTCCAACAAAATTAATCGAAATTAAAAACAAAATGTTTTAATAATGTAGTAATTTTGATATGAATTAAAAATAAAATCCCTAAATAACTATAATTCGAATAAAAATTAAACAAAAAATGAGCAATTCGATTCTTATGTAAACTCCAACAAAAAATTGAAATTGAGTAAAAATTGCAATTTGATTTCCATACAATTGCAAAGTAAACTCTGTAAATAACTAAATTTAAAATAAATTAAATAAAATTATTAATTTGATTTATATATGAACTCCAATAAAAATAAAAGTTATGGCAATGATAGCATGAATGTTGTCGGAGGAGACCACGAAACAGGACAATGGTGTCGATTTGTCCATATGTGGCATTGACCTACTAGGAACCGAAGTGTTGTGGCAATTAATGGCTTGGGAGATGAAGACGATGTCGTGTTGCCCAGCTTAGCCGTTTGACAAGGACAATGTCATGCTACTTGCCAAAGTTGTTGAAGAGAAAGGCTATAGTTAAAGGAGCCAATGGCCATGATGACGAGTGGTGAGAGTAAGAATTGTTGAAATAGTCAATGTAAAAATAAGTTTGATAATGGGGAAGTTTTGGTAGAGAGGAGATGAAGTTTTGCATTGAAGATGAGTTATAACAATATGAAGTCATGATTAGGGATGGCAATTGTGCCCGTTTACCCACGTGCCCGCGGGCAAATACCCGAATAGAGGCGGGTATGGGTTTTTTTTTGCCCGCGGGTATAGAAACAGGACTAATTTTTTACCCATCGGGTAAACGGGTACGGGTATGGGTAAACTATACCCGTACCCGTTTTACCCGTTTACCCGTAAAATTACTGGCACGTAGGATTCCAGGTCTAGTTTTCTTCCCCCAAATCTCGCAAGCCAGCGCCAGCCGCATTCTTCTCCCAGGCTCCTCCCCCAAATGTCCTGAGCCAGCTTCCTCTCCCACGCTCCTCTGGCCCTCTACTAGATTTTGTTTACTCTGGCTAGATTTCGCGTCTGTCTCTCTTCATGCCTGCCTCCCAGGGAGGGCTCTGATCTGATTGTCTCATCCCACTTGGTTGTGTCGGTAGGGTGGCGTCGGCGCCGGGGAAGGTGCTCGTCGCGGGAGGGTACCTGGTGCTGGAGCGCCCCAACGCTGGCCTTGTCCTCAGCACCACCGCCCGCTTCTACACCATCGTTCGCCCACTCCACGACGACCTCAGCCCTGAATCCTGGGCATGGGTGAGCCCCGACTCATCTTATCAAATTTCTTGACCAACCTACCAGCAGTGTTAATTGCTCCCTTACCATGTGTGCCTGTTCTATGTTAGGCTTGGATGGATGTGAAAGTACCCTCCCGTTAGCTCTCCCAGGAGGCCGCCTACAAGCTGTTCTTGAAGAAATCAACGCTGTAGTTGATGAATGTTTGAGTTCCCATGTTTGACCTATGTATGTATTACAACTATAGCTCACCCTGAAAGCATGGTGTCCTTGCTAAATAATTAGCTTGTGGATTTCCATTGTTTCTTCAGATTGAAGCACGCCATCTCCCTTTAACTGCAGAGGTATTGCTTTCATTGCCTCCATTCTTTTCAGTTACGTTTAGCTTAGAAGTTGCTAATGGAACAATGACCGAAGAAAAATGCAAACTTGAAGTAGCCAAAATTGGACTTGGGTCATCAGCTGCCAAGACCACATCAGTTATTGCAGCCTTTGGTTGAGCTGTTGGCGGGTAAACGGGTATGCCCGCGGGCGACGGATACCCGCGGGTGACGGGTATGGGTGATATTCTTCGCCCGTGAAGCTTCGCGGGTATGCCCGTGGGGAGAATTCGGGGTCGCGGGTACGGGTATGGGCGAGTACTACCCGTGCCCGCCATGCCCGATTGCCATCCCGTAGATAGGACCATGCCATTACTGGTGAGAGGGACAACGACAACGAGAAGACAAGGTTCGGTGGGTAGCCGGCGAGTGTAGGATTATATGTTCAAAGTAAGCTATCTATGGTGTATCGTGTAGGTGGGAGCAATATACTCTAATACCATGTTAGCTAATAAGATAATTTACCATACATATAATCTGCGTATCACTTAAAATTAGATAGAGATACATGTGCATGCATATATTTTGGAAAAGAGTAATTAATGGAGGAGAATAGAGGCATGCAAGTATGCAACTACATGAACCATGCATAATAGAGACTGCTTATGTTTCTAAAAACATCAGCGATTTAGTATGCTCAATGATTTTCTTTCATCAAACTCATATGTCAGTTATATTCTTCATGTTATATTTTTCCTCAAGCTTCTATTGTCATTTCCAATGTGTTAAAATCCTAAATAACCTACCAGATACGTAAACATGTTCTCAAACATCTAAATTGTATCATTTGATACTAAAAACTTTAAAACAAATCTAGCCGCACAAATGTGCTTGTCACCTGCTAATTAATAATAAAATTATGTGATAACCTGCCATTTTTATTTTTCTTCCTTTGTTTTTCTAGTAACTTTGTGTGCATTGATGATCGAAACATATACTAACTTGGTTGCGAACTTTAAGTGACATGTTCTAACATGAAAATTCAAATTAACGACATAGTACGGAAGTTGAAATGAAAAAAATTATACGTATGTACTACGGCCGACATCACAAATTATTGAAAACAAAGTTATAACTTGACACGACGATCATACATGATTTGAAAGCGGTTGACAGAAAAAAATAGAAGCTTGTTCAAGTATTGACTACCGTGCGATTTCTTAGCGTGTTCTTCACATGATTCGTTACCGAAAACACCCTTTCGACACTTGTAGCAGCCACCGGAAGGATCAACACCAATTCGAGTAGCAAATAAACAAGTTTGTAGCGATCGTGCTTCTTTGTCTCAACAGGTTTAGTAGAGAGTTCACAGCGATTCTTCACTTGTGTATGACTAGTGTATTACCGGGTATTCTTGCAAACATTTTAGGTGTACAAGTGCACCCCATGAATGTCCATGGACGGTATATGGGCTGGTTGCCTAAATCATACTCTCTCAGTCGAAGTTTGTAAGTCGTATTTCTTTTTTACACATAGGCTAAGAAGGTATTAAATCAGTGCACGGCGAGCGTGTCATCCAAGACAGGTAATTGACCGACCGTAGCTAGCTAGGAGAGGCCACTTGACCGTGTTGACTCGATCAAGCAGCTTGTAATTAAGAGTGCCAATAAAAGGCAGTAAGCACGCACGCAAGACGCGACAAATTTAACGATCAGTCACCGATTCACCATGCATCCCACTGCCAGCTTCTTCTTGCTCCTCGTCGCGGCCGCCACCCATGCGCTGAAGCGTGCCGGTGCCACCGGCGCGTGTGGGCCGCGCAAGAGGGATGCCCTTCTGGCCTTCAAGGAAGGCATCACCAATGACTCCACCGGCCGCCTCGCCTCGTGGAGGCGAGGCGCGGACTGCTGCCAGTGGAGGGGTGTCCAATGTAGCAACCGTACCGATTGTGTCCTCATGCTTCAGCTAGGCCTGTACTACTATGAAGGTTATGACCTGTACTATATAGCTCTGGTTGGCGAGATAACTGTTGTGAACCAATGTCTCCTCATAAAGACACCTCTTCAAGTGATCTCATCAAGACTTAGATTAGGTAGTTAATATTGTAATCAAAGGGTGTGTCCTTTGACAATAGATGCATGAGTGGTTGCTTCTTAGGAAAAGACACCTATTCAATGCATCCCTTCCCATGTATAAATATATTCATTGATCAATGCAAAAAGGTGAGTTCTTCCATTCATTCTACATTCACTTCAAAACACGTTATCATGCACGCTCTCCTCTGAGCACTAGCAGCACAAACCGACATCACCAGGCACGAAAGCCTCCCATTCATTGTCGGTAAGTAACAATGGCGAGAATCGACTTACCTTCTCGCACTCTTCATGCCCTCTTCCACACCATTCCCGAGTTTGTGGAGCCCGCCATCGCCCGATCCGTCGCCATGGCAATAGGCCAGGCCCAAGTTTTGGGTGCCACGGCATGGTCCTCGCAGCTCGTCTTCGCGCCGAGGTCCTCAACTTGAACGGCGGCGGCTTCATCTCCCCGATGAGGGGAGTACTCCCAATGTGAGGAGCAAGGTGGCGGCGGCGGGGCGGCTACGCTTATCGATAATTCTACTTGTGATGTTTTATCAATATAAAATATCAAATTCAAGTGCTGTTCAAAGTGTTTGTGCTATTACAAACCCAATAAACATGTGCTTGTCTCATTTTTACGACTCATTTATTGCAGTTAATTTATTTTAATGCAATTTTTTTAAGCCCATATGCTTTTATCGTTAAAAGCCTTAAAGTACTTAATATATTTATATGCAAAATCCTTTATGTGTTTTTCCTCACTTTGTATAACACAAATGTTCACAAATTTTTGGTATTGGCCATACACAAGGTAGCACCGTAGTTGCTACTGTGGGATCTACACTGTGTTTAATACATAGTGATTATCCTCAACGTGCGTACCCAATACCTTCATTCATAATCCCTATTGATCATACACAAGGTAGTACCATAGTTACTACTGCGGGATGTCAATCCTCAATGTGCGTATCCAATACGAAATATGAATTACACAAGGTCTACACTTTTACAGTGATTACCTTGATGTGTTAATACAAAGTTGCATAACACAAGTGGCATCTATTGTATCAACAGATTATGCCCATAAGAGGTCTACACCATTTTGGTGACTACCTCTAAAATGTTAGCGCATATTCGAGACTTACACTCATAATACAAGAATTCTCTTGTTTTTCAAATTATGTTGCATTTTACAACATCACCATAGCAATTTTAATTTACCCATAGTAAATTAAACAAACTCTATGGTTACCCCATGTAGGAACCATGGCCGCTAAAGAGTTTGATATACTAGCTCTTGACGGACACAACTATCCCACATGGGCTATGGACATAAAAGTTAGTCTTGCGACCTGCGGACTTTATTATATACTGCTTGAACAAGCAGAAGGTGCAGAACCTATAAGTGATCAACATAGGTATGTGGCTTTATATGTTATAAGACAGCATATACATTCAGATCTTAAGTCTGAATACATGTTGGAGGAAAATCCACGTGCACTATGGTTTTCTCTCAAGCAACGCTATGAACAGCAAAAGGCACTTATCCTGCCTGAGGCCAATTTCGAATGGGCCCAACTTCGCCTTCAGGATTTCAAAACTGTTGGTGATTATAACCATGCTGTTCATAGGATTAGCACTAAGTTGCAGTTCTGTGAGAAGGAACTTTCCGATGCGGATAAAATTGAAAAGACTTTGTCTACAATGCTTCCCGCTGAAAGAATCCTTCAACAACAATACCGTGAGAAAAATTTCACAGTTTATTCCGAGCTTATTCAAACATTACTTCAGGCCGAAAGACACCATGAACTCATGGTGTGGAACAATCAGCAGCGCCCTCTTGGGTCTGCCCCATTGCCTGAAGTTCATGCCAACGCTCAGAATAAACCCAAATTTAATGGTTCTCCTAAGAACTATCAAAGAAATTTCCATGGTAAAAACAAACGCAGAAACAACAAGAAAGATAAGTCACGTGTCCCCAATAAGGGTAAAGGCATTTCCAAACAAAGAAATGACAAGCCTATTTATCAGAAATGTGGTTGCTATAACCACATCACAAAGAAATGTCGTACCCCAAGTCACCTTGTTGATCTCTACCTAAAGTCTGTGGGACGTGGACGTACGCCCTCGGGACAGAAGTATGAAGCCCATTTCAACTTTCAACCTGACAACTCCAGGGAAGAGGCTAGTTGTTCGCAACAAGTTCCCAAGGAACCAAGCAACAACGTCGTACCGGAAGCCAAGGATCAAGTCAACACAGAGAATATGATCATGGAATTTGCTTCCAATGACATGTTTGGAGACTTCGACTAGGCTCCCAATCTCTTAGATCCTTAGTTTAGTACCTTATTTATTGTAATAATAAAGCACAATTATGTCCTAAGTGTTGTATTAAATAATATTGTCATCACATTGACATATTGGATATCCCAATAAATGTAATAATTATGTTTGATATTCAATAAAGTTTGTATGTGTTCTATATATATTCCCCAAGAATCTTAAAATTCTTCATTTATATATAGATTTCTACGGGAGTCGATCTGATGGAGGAGGAATTGTGCCTAGTAGATAGTTGTACTACTAACTCTATACTAAAGGAAACAAAATATTTCCAAACTCTTACTAAGAGGCAAGGAAATGTTTTGACAATCGCCGACGCGATGCAATGATAGTTGGTTACGGTCGTGCCACTATCATGCTTCCTATGGGTACTCAAATCACAATCGAGGATGCACTATTGTATCCACGATTCAACACGCACCCTATTAAGTTATAGAGATATCCGCAAAAATGGTTTCCATATTGAAACCCATGATGACAATCATGAGGAATTTCTTCTCATCACTAAAGATTTCAGATATGGCAGACAAACATTTGAAAAGATTTCCTCTTTACCGTCTGGATTGTACTACACATACATTAAACCCGTACCATATGTTGCGTACAAGGTAATTTTTCAGAATGTCGATGCATTTCAAACTTGGCATGATCGCCTTGGTCATCCTGGTATAGGGATGATGAGAAAAATTATCGCAATTCTAATGGTCATGATCTACATCTTTCGCCAAATTCCCAAAATTATCGATTTTATATGCCTTTGCATGTGCAAGCTCGAAAATTGATTTTGAGACCTTCTCATCTTAAAATCCAACATGAGCCACTCAAATTCCTTGAACGTATTCAAGGCGACATATGTGGCCCTATTCAACCATTATCCGTCCGTTCGTGTATTTCATGGTTCTTATAGATGCATCTACTCGATGGTCTCATGTGTCTCTTTTATCCACACGTAACCATGCCTTTGCAAAAATAATTGCTCAAATTATTAAACTTAAAGCACACTATCACGAACACCGATTCAATCGATAAGATTGGACAATGTCGCTGAATTTTCCTCACATGCATTCAATGATTATTGCATGGCTTTAGGAATTCAAGTACACGATTACATCCCATATGTCCATACTCAAAATGGTTTGACAGAATCTCTTATAAAGAGAATCAAGTGGATTGCAAGACCCTTATTACAAAATTGCAACTTACCAACTTCATGTTGGGGTCATGCGGTCTTACACGCCGACCTAATTCAATTGCGACTAATCGCATATCATACGACTTCCTTTGCAATTAGTGCGCGGAAATATACCAAATATTTCCCATCTGCGAAAATTCGGTTCGCTATATACGCATCGATCTCACCGCCTAAGCGTGCCTCTATGGGCCCACACAGAAATTAGGGATCTATGTGGGTATCAATCTCCGTCGATTGTTAAATACCTTGAGCCCCTAACGGGGACTTATTCACTACCGCACGCCGATTGCATATTTAATGAGGATCATTTCCGGCATTAGGGGAGATTTCAAGTACCAAAAGAATGCCGAAATCAATTGGGATGCGAGAGACATCTCCTCCTTAGATCCATGTACTCAAGAAACTAAACTTCAAGTTCGAAGTTATAAATTTGCAACACATTGCAAATAACTTTGCCAGATGCATTCTATCGATACTAAAGGTGTTACTAAATCCTATTATCCCGCCTGAAATGTGCTCGAAAGAGTGGAGGTACCAAATAAAACCATTCAACTCCCACTTCAAAGTAAGAGGGGGAGAAGTAAGGCCACGGCTAAAGATGTAGCTTCTAGCAAGCAACAAAAGAAACCGAGGATAAAATCCTCCAAATCAGTAAATGCAAGTCAACCTCAAGTTGATCCACAACCTAGATCAATAGTGCACTTTATTGCTGATCCTGGGACAACGGGCATACTGGCTCCATAGTTTTGGGAAATAATGAGCCATCATCAAGGGTGCAAGAAATTTCCACTAATTATATCGATTCTGGAGAATCATATGACCGAAAGACTACAATTGTCGACACTTACTTCTCCGCAACAATTGCAAATAACCTCCTAAATGATCCAGATCCCAAGACCATGGCAGAGTGCAAAAAGCGCTCGGACTGGACTCAATGGAAGGAAGCAATTCAAGCTGAGATAGCCTCGCTTAATAAAAGAAAGGTATTCACATCTGCAATACCTACACCTCCAAAAGTCTTCCCTGTGGGATTCAAATGGGTTTTATCCGGAAACGGAATGAAAACAATGAGGTGGTGAGATATAAAGCGAGACTTGTAGCACAAGGGTTCACGCAGAGATCCGGCATTGATTTCAATGAAACATATTCTCCGGTTATGAGTGGAATAACATTCCGATACTTAATATCATTGGCAGTTCAAAATCGTCTATCTTTGCAGTTGATGGATGTAGTGACAGCATATCTTTATGGGTCACTTGATTCGGACATATACATGAAGGTTCGATGGAATCCCAATTCGAATCCAAACGCAAATCGCAATATGTCTTGTGTAAAGCTCAACAAGTCACTATATGGCTTGAAACAATCGGGTAGAATGTGGTACAACCGACTAAGTGAATTCCTTCTAAAGAAGGGATATACAAATAATGATGATTGCCCATGTGTCTTCATAAAAAATCTCCAACAGATTCTCAGATATATCCATATATGTTGATGATTTAAATATCATTGGCAACTCTAACGATATAAATGAAGCACATAATCACCTAAAGACGGAATTTGAGATGAAGGATTTGGGTAAGACCAAATTTTGCTTAGGTCTACAACTTGAGCACCTTCCCTCAGGAATTTTAGTGCATCAATCAGCCTATATCCAGAAAAATATTGGAGAAATTCAATATGGACAAATCATATCCATCTAAAACACCTATGGTTGTTCGATCTTTAGATATGGAGAAAGATCCATTTAGACCATGTGATGATGGAGAAGAGGTACTGGGACCCGAGGTTCCTTATCTCAGTGCTATTGGAGCGCTTATGTATCTTGCAAATTGCACCAGGCCTGATATTGCATTTGCAGTGAACTTACTAGCTAGACATAGCGATGCACCAACCAAACGTCATTGGACAGGTGTAAAGCATATCCTCAGATATCTCAATGGCACAAAGGATCTTAGATTATATTTCGAAAGAAATCAAGATCCTACTATGATTGGATACACGGATGCTGGCTATTTATCAGATCCCTATAATGCCAGATCTCAAACAGGCTTTGTATTCTTACATGGTGGAACAGCTATTTCATGGAAGTCTTCTAAACAGACTCTGGTAGCTACTTCCACCAATCACTCTGAAATTATTGCACTATATGAAGCTTCACGTGAATGTGTATGGCTTCGTAGAATGATTAACCACATACAACAATCATGTGGTATTGGTTCTATTGAATCACCTACAATTATCTATGAAGATAATTCTGCTTGTGTTACACAGATGCAAACAGGTTACATAAAGAGCAACATTACAAAACATATTGCTCCAAAATTGTTTTATCCTCATGAGTTACAACAAAGTGGGGAGATAAACATCTTGCAAACCAAATCATGCGATAACCTCGCTGATCTTTTCACCAAGTCATTACCATCTTCTACATTCTTGAAATGTGTTCATGGGATTGGTATGAGACGGCTTCGAAATTTGCAAGAATCAGGGGGAGATATCTCCTAACTATTAACCTGTTCTAATAGATATTACACTCTTTTCTTTTTATGAGTTTTTCCTCACAAGGTTTCTCATGAAAAGTTTTTAATGAGGTAATATTAACACGAGTATATGTCATGTTTTCTGTTTTCCCTATTGGGGTTTTTAAGGAAACATCAAAGACATGAATTGTCCTTAAACTCGTTTATGGGTTTTTCCCTGTAATAGGTTTTCTCATACGAGTTCACTGGAGACAATCACTTAAATATACTGTATCAGTTTTCTCCTAAATTATCCCATTGGATTTATAGGAATTTTCAATAGTATATCAACATATCTTCTCCTCATATTTTTCCTACAAGGTTTTTAGAGAGGAGTTTAATATATTATGTTGTATCTCCAATTTTTCCCCCATAGGGGTTTTTAGAAGAGCTACCAAAGACATAATGATTTATTAATCACACTTATATATGTCATATTTTTCTCCTTATTTTTTCCACCGGGTTTAAAGGAGTTTTTGATGGCATATCAATATAATCCTCAGATTATTCCCACAGGGTTTTTAGAGGAATCAACAATGCATTGATCTCAAGGAAGATTCGATCAAGGGGGAGTGTTGTGAACCAATGTCTCCTCATAAAGACACCTCTTCAAGTGATCTCATCAAGACTTAGATTAGGTAGTTAATATTGTAATCAAAGGGTGTGTCCTTTGACAATAGATGCATGAGTGGTTGCTTCTTAGGAAAAGACACCTATTCAATGCATCCCTTCCCATGTATAAATATATTCATTGATCAATGCAAAAAGGTGAGTTCTTCCATTCATTCTACATTCACTTCAAAACAATAACTACTTCCCTGCTCTCTATTGAGCATCTGGAGCACCTCGGTCTCAGCTGCAACTCTTTGGAGGGGCCGACCGGTCGCCTTTCGGAGTTCTTGGGCTCTATGAAGAGCTTGAGATATCTGGCCCTGTCCAACATACCATTTACCGGTATGTTGCCTCCTCAGCTCGGTAATCTTTCAAACCTACACTATCTAGACCTTTCCGGCATAGGAGACATGAATTCAAAAGATTTGTCATTGTTACAGTACCTTGACCTATCGAGGTTCGTAAACCTCAGCGTGGTATTTGATTGGGCTCATGTCGTCAACATGATTCCTTCTTCGAGAGTCCTCTATCTTTCCAGAGTGCAAACCAATCGCTTCCACACTTAAACCTCACAAATCTTGTGAGGCTCGATCTCTCTTCTAACTCTTTTAATCATGCGTCCGCATCCTGTTGGTTTTGGAGCTTAACAAGCCTCAAGTACCTCGACCTTGAATCCACCGATTTATTCGGTCAGATTCTTGATGCAGTAGCAGGTATGACGTCCCTCCAAGTCTTTGATTTTTCAGAAAATGATAACCAGGGCACTATGGAACCTAACTTGCTAAGGAACCTATGCAATCTGAAAATCTTAGACCTTCAGATGAGCCTCTCATGTTGGAACATAACAGAGTTATTCGAGAGTTTGTTGCAATGTTCATCGTCCAATAAACTGTAGGAATTATATTTAGGTGCCAACAATATCACTGGAAACCTACTAGCTTGCATGGGCCAATTCACCAGCTTAGTCAATCTCGACCTCTTCAACAACAAACTCACTGGACCCGTGCCCTCTGAGATCAGTATGCTTACTAACTTGACTAGCATGGACCTAAGCCACAATGATTTGCATGGTGTCATCACAGAAGAACACTTTGCTAGTCTGCATAGCTTAAATTTTATAGACTTGTCTGGTAATCACTTGAAGATAGTGGTGCGTCCTGAGTGGTTACCGCCATTTAGACTAGAAAGGGCATATTTTGCATCTTGCCAAATGGGTCCTCAATTTCCTGCCTGGCTTCAATGGATGGTGGATGTTGAGGTGATTGACATTTCAAGCAATGGTATAACCGCTCAGCTTTCAGATTGGTTTTCTACCGCGTTCTCAAAGGCTACATATTTGTGCCTCCCCGAAAACCGAATTAGCGGCAGCTTGCCAACAAATATGGAAACCATGCCTTTGAAAGTACTATATCTAGCTTCAAACCAAATAACTGGTCAAATACCTCCATTGCCGAGAAACCTCACGGAATTGGACTTCTCAAGGAACTCTCTGTCGGGACCGTTGCCATCAAACTTTCGAACTCCAAATCTCTGGTATATGTTTCTGTCCTCCAACTACTTCTCGGGTCATATTCCGGGTTCCATCTGCGAATTGCAAAAGTTACATGTCCTGATTCAGCCAACAATCTCTTTGAGGGTGAATTTCGTCAATGCTTTGGGATGACAGAAATGAATGCTCTTCTTTTTAGTAACAATAGATTCTCTGGCATGTTCCCATCTTTTCTGCAAGGCTGCACAAGTCTAGTGCTGCTAGATCTATCACGGAATAAGTTCTCTGCAAGATTGCCTGCGTGGATTGGAGAGTTAAAATGGTTAGAATATCTACGGCTCAGCTACAATTCATTCCATGGCGATATTCCATCCAACATCATCAATCTTGGACTACTTTATGATCTGAATTTGGCAGGCAATAGATTACCAGGAGTTATACCTTCACGTTTGTCAAAATTAACGGTGATGACAGGAGTACTATATGTCAGTGCTAATGAAGGGTGGTTCTTTGACGTGTCATATCACTTATCTGTTGTCATGAAGCGGCAGGAGCTTTATTATGGTTTGGAACTTTCGGACATGGTGAGCATTGACTTATCATTGAATTGCCTAACTGGTGGAATTCCAGAAGAAATAGCTTCTCTTGCAATGATAAAAAATCTGAATTTGTCAAATAATTACTTGAGTGGGAAAATTCCAAACAAGATTGGGTCCATGCATTCAATGGAATCACTCGACCTCTTGAGTAACATCCTTTATGGGGAAATCCCAATTAGCCTTTCAAATCTAACATATTTGGGCTACTTGGACTTGTCATACAACAATCTCTCAGGAAGAATACCATTAGGGACACAACTTGACACCGTCTACGCGAATTATCCATATATGTATAGTGGCAACAATGGTCTTTACGGGCCTCCTCTTCAAAGGAATTGCTCTGGAGGTATTGCATCAAAGCAAGGCGATGGTGATCACAAGAGAACAACAGTCGATGTCCCTGAACCAATGTTCTTTTACCTTGGCCTTGTGTTAGGATTTGTCGTTGGCCTCTGGGTGGTTTTTTGTGCCATGCTCTTCAAGAAAACATGGAGGATTGCTTATTTCCGCTTTTTCGACAAGGCATATGACAGAATATATGTATTTGTTGTTGTCACTTGGGCAAGCTTGGCACAAAAGACTACTATATAGTATACATTAAGCTAATTGGGAGGCTTGGCTAGAATGGCAACTGCAAATCGAGTCATATTACAAATAAAGCTGCTGGTAGTTCTTTGCTCGGTGATTAGTTCCTGAGCAATGCTTTTATGCTTTCCTTTTCAATACATGTTGCACAGATTTTGAAATAAGCGAAGGGGTAAGTAATCACTATCTATCCTTCGTTGATATTTTAATAGTTGTGCAACTTAAAAAAAAGATGGAAGCACCTCTCTTAGTTCCTTCGTTCTTGTTAAAGTCATGTTCGCAGGCACACTGTTGTGCAAAAAGGACAAATCGGGCGGACCAAGGTTGCCAAACGCGCAGTCTGGGAGACCGTGGAATTTATCGCAATCCATGCCGTGATTATTGAACAAAGGCGTGTCGTACTTGTCGTGTTAGTAGGATGCCTGTCCACCGATCTATTTAAAAAAATTAAAATTATACGAATAATGCTTTCACGAACGACTCCGACCAAATTGGTCATTGAGGAACGACCCCGACCGTCGACTGCAAATGTACGTGCAATTCATTACTCAGCTGCCGTCTCAGTCGGGAGTGGGCAATTGACCGTCGACTGCAAATGCATGCACTGCAGGCGCAGCGACTCCGACCAAATTGGTCAGTCACGAACGACTCCGAATCTCCGACCAAATTGATCATTGAGGAACGACTCCGACCGTCGACTGCATTTATTGCACTACCAATACTTACAATATAAATTGGGAACGTGCCCCATGCAGTAGTAGGCTTGCACGTACTTGCTCGTGCACACACCTTACTAGTCTGCCTAGGGTATATACAATAGTATAGATGATAGTTGTCTATAATATATTTTTATATCATCTATAGTTAGTACTAAAAATAACTCATATAATAGATAGTCTATATAATTATATGTAATGGTCTTCCATCATTGTTGAAGCTGTAAAGCAAGTTTGCAAAAGAGTAGCACCACAATCTCACCTAATGCCACTAAACGACGATTGAACGCAAAATGCACCATGAACTGCCTCTAAATGAACCTAAACCCCAGGTCAGTAAACCTGTTCTAGCTCCATCGGAAAAGGTAACGACCATGCACAAGGGCAGTGAAAAGAGTCCTTGTGCTTATAAGGTCAAGTGCTCATAACTTGTTGGACCGGGAAGGCAGTCTGCTTGCAAAACAATGAGGGCTTCGTTCAATCAACTTCATCTTCTTTGGCGCCGGCTTAGATGGAGTGACACACCCAATTGTCCTGATTATTAGCTGGACTATCCAAAGAATCAGATGTCACCACAGACTCACTTCTGCTATCGTCCTTGTAGCCCACCTGCAGGATTCTTCACTTGGTGGTCAGTTCCTTTGTTTTGGTTAACTTTGCTGCTCATTTCTACATCCTCTAGTCCCGGCTTGACAACCAGAGCATTTTCATAAATTGTTAAGGTTTCTAATTTGGTAGATGGCAACTTGTTCGAGGGGTCAGCTAAGCTTGAATCTGCTAAGTTGGCTGATGATCGCCGTGTTTCAATGAGACTGTGTGCCTGTTTTCTCAGAACGGTCGAAGCAATAACAAAATGAAATATGCACAATGGAGTTTTAAAACCCCATGACAACTTAAGCTTTGTTGCTAGTTGATAGCTACTGTTCATTGTCGTTTACATGTTTAGATACTTGATTTTAACGAGCCTCGTCCTTATGCTTTTGATATTTGCTAATATCAAGTTTCAGTATCTATACTTGTAATAACATAGTTACTCTCTTGTTGATAATAATGTTTGGAATTAAATTAAAAAAATTTGCTAACACCGTATTTATTCCAACACTTACTACGTACAAGATAGAGACACAGCTAGTTTAACAATCTGCAGCATTCTTTGCTTGGTGATTAGTTCTTGTGCAATGCTTCTATACTTTTCTTTCCAATATAAATTGCACAAATTTTGAAACAAATGAAGAGGTAAGTAATCACTGTCTACCCTTCATTAATGTTTTAATAGTTGTGCAACTTAAAAAAAAGTATGAAAGCACCTCTCTCAATTCCTTTGTTCTGGTTAAAGTTACATTCGCGACCGGGCAGACCAAGGTTGCCCGATGAGCGGTCCGGAAGACCATGGAATTTATCGCAATCCATGCCACGATTATTAATTGAACACAGGCGTGTCATGCATGTCGTGTTTGTAGGATACCTGTCCACCGATCTACTTACAAGAAAATTAAAATTATACGAATAGTGCTTCTATGTTATTCCTTCTAACATAAGTTGCACAAATTTTGAAGCAAATAAAGGGACAGATAATCATTATCTACTCTTCATTTATATTTTAATATTTATATAAATTTAAAAAATGCATAGAATCATCACTCAAATTATACATCGACTGACGGCACACAAATCACTACTAACTAACGTATATGTATATCAGTATATCCATTCACAAGACGTCTAATTAATTAGAAGAAAAAAAAATGGTTACCCACGTCACACGTACTTGAACATCACGAATGTGTGAATGCATGACAGCACTACCAATACTAACAGTATAAGTTTGGTACGTGCCCTATACAGTACTAGCTCGTGCACATGCCATATGCTGCCGCAATGTGTGAATGCATGCAGCGACTCCATTTATTGCACTACCAATACTTACAGTATAAATTAGGTACGTGCCCCGTGCATTACTAGCTCGTGCACACACCATATGCTAGATCAGAGAACTTTGTAGCCGCAAGCCAGCCTAACCATTAACCATCATGCGTCCCACCACCAAGCTGCTCTTGTTCCTCGCCATCGTAGCAGCCACCACCTCGACGTCCTTCACCACCCATGCTACCAGCACCGCCTACGTACCGCGGGAGCGGGACGCCCTTCTGGCGTTCAAGCGGGGCATCACTAATGACCCCGCGGGCGTCCTTGCCTCATGGCAGCGAGGTGCTGGGCAGGACTGCTGCCGGTGGAGAGGAGTTCGGTGCAGCAACCGGACCGGCTATGTCCTCGAGCTTCAGCTCGGATCAACATCTACATCCACATATGACGACTATCCTGATGAAGAGACAGCTTTGGTTGGCCAGATAAGTCGTTCTTTGCTCTCCTTAAAGCATCTGGAGTACCTTGATCTCAGCTTGAACGAACTCCATGGGCATGGCGGTATCCCAGAGTTCTTGGGCTCTTTCAAGAACCTCAAATATCTTGACCTCTCTGGAATACCATTTGATGGTAGAGTGCCTCCTCAGCTCGGTAATCTTTCAAAGCTACAATATCTTGACCTTTCCGGCATGTCTCACACCAAAACAGGTCCTTACTCCACAAATTTGTCTTGGTTAACACGTCTATCTTTGTTACGGTACCTCAACCTTGGGGTAGTTAACCTCAGCAAGGTTGCTGATTGGCCTCATGTGGCCAACATGATTCCTTCTTTGAGGGTCCTTGATCTTTCTGATTGCGAGCTTCTAAGTGCAAACCAATCGCTCCCACACCTTAACCTTACAAATCTCGAGGAACTCGATCTCTCCGGCAACAACCTTGCCCACCCAATTGAATCTTGTTGGTTTTGGAACCTAACAAGCCTCAAGCGCCTCAATCTTGGGGACATTGGTCTATATGGTCAATTTCCAGAGGCGCTGGGAGATATGGTATCTCTCCAGGTTCTATCGTTATCATCCAATGAAATGAACATTAAAACGACAAACTTGACAACCCTATGCAACTTGAGAGTCCTACACCTCGATGGGTCTTACTCATATGGCAACATAGCTGAGTTAACAGAAAGGTTGCCACAGTGTTCGTCAACCAAATTGCAGGAGCTATATTTGTCAGGGAATAATTTGACAGGAATCCTACCAAATTGGTTTGGGGGGCGCTTGACCAGTTTGGTCATCCTTGACATCTCTAACAACAGTATTACAGGACCTCTGCCAGCATTTATAGGGAATCTTCCTAACGATTTATACGACGTCGGTGGTGGCGAAATATCTTCGGTTGGCCAGACAAGTCCTCCTTTGTTCCCCTTGCAGCATCTGGAGCACCTTGATCTCAGTCAAAACAACCTCACTGGACCTGTGCCTTCTGATATCGGTATGCTCAATAATTTGACTTACTTGGACCTAGGGAGCAATAACCTCGATGGTGTGATCACACATGAACACTTTGCTAATCTAACAAGCTTAAAGATAATAGACTTATCTGGTAATGCCTTGAAGATCGTGGTGCACCGTGAATGGTTGCCTCCCTTTAGACTTGAATATGCATATTTTCAAACTTGCCAGATGGGTCCTCTATTTCCCCATTGGCTGAAATGGCAGGTCGATATTGTTGATCTTGATATATCAAGAGCAGGTATAACTGATGCTCTTCCAGACTGGTTTGTAAGTACCTTTTCAAATGCCTCTCGTTTGAACATCTCCAGCAACGGAATCAACGGTAGCTTACCGACAAACATGGAGGCTATGACGTCATTAAGAAGACTCTATTTGAATTCAAACAAGCTAACTGGTAAACTACCTCAGTTGCCGATAAACCTCGCCACATTGGACCTCTGCAGGAACTCTCTGTCAGGACCTCTGCCAGCAAACTTTGGAGCTCCATACATATCGGAACTGTATCTCTTCTCCAACCTTATCACCGGTCATATCACACGGTCTATTTGTGAATTGCAATACTTGGATATCTTCTGCATGACCGACAATCTTTTGGAGGGAGAATTTCCTCAATGTTTTGAGCCGAGGAAGCCTAGTGTAGTACTTTTAGGTAACAATAGATTTTCCGGAAAGTTCCCATCATTTTTGCAAAGATGCACAGAGCTAATTATCCTGGATCTAGCATGGAATAATTTCTCTGGAAGATTGCCCATGTGGATTGGAAACTGTGTGAACCTAGAGATTGTAATACTGAGCCACAATATGTTCTCTGAAAGTATTCCAGCAACCATAACCAATCTTACACACCTTGCTCATCTGAATCTAGCAGACAATAGTATATCAGGTGTCTTACCCTGGCATTTTTCAAACTTCACGGGTATGACAGGAAGGCATCATCCTGCTATTTACGTGTCTATTACGAATATAACTGTGATCACGAAGGGGGCAGAACGTTATTATGAAGACGAAATTTATTACATGGTGAGCATCGACTTATCATCGAACTACCTAACTGGTGAAATTCCAGAAGACATAGCCTCTCTTGATGCAGTTATAAATTTGAATTTATCAAGGAATTACTTGAGTGGAAAAATTCCAGGCAGGATTGGTATCATGCAGTCATTGGAATCACTGGACCTCTCGAGGAACAAACTTTATGGAGAAATCCCACCAGGCCTGTCAAATCTAACATACTTAAGCTACGTGGACTTGTCTTACAACAACCTCACAGGACGGATACCAGCAGGCCGTCAGCTCGACACCCTCTACACAGAAAACCCATCTATGTACGACGGCAACGATGGTCTTTGTGGACCTCCTCTTCAGAAGAATTGCTCAGTTGATAGTGCATCAAAGCATGGTGTTCACAGTGAAAGAGATTCTGAGCGGAAGTTCTTTTACTTTGGACTTGGATTAGGATTTATTGTTGGTCTCTGGGTGGTGTTTTGTGCCATCTTATTCAAGAAAGCATGGAGGATTGCTTATTTCCGCCTCTTCGATAAGGTATATGACAAAGTGTATGTGTGTGTCGTCGTTAAGTGGGCAAGCTTGGCCCAAAAGATGGCTACACATTAAGCAAAAGCGAATAATGTTCAGTTGGTGGCTTGGTGCCATGGTACTTCCGCTACGACTAGCTAGCGCTATGAATAAATGAAGGTGAAGGTGGTCTTTGTTTAGTTGTGCATGTTGTTTTGCTTAATTCCTGTGATGTATGTACTCTATCGGTTTGTACTCTCTTCTTTTTTTTAGAACCACTCAGTTTGTACTTGTGGTGATTGGTGAAGCCACAGAATGAATGAATGCTACGTCAATCCAACCATATTTGTGCCTGCTACTCCCTCCTTTCATTTTTATTAAATGTATTTTGACTTTGCACAAGGATTAAGATTGTGTTAAAATTGAAAAAAATATAAAAGAAAATGGCTAAGATGTCCCACTTAATTGTCTTGGAAGATGAAATATATACTTTGTGTGGATGGTAATGAATAAACGCATATAGCTGAGAGAGAATATATAGGGGTATAAAAGAAAAGGTCTTATTAAATCTACATACAAATTTTATATTTGTGAATAATACCATTTAAAAAATAAGCCTTATAAAAGTGAACGGAGGGAGTAATCCACAGTAAGACTTCAGGGAAAAATACTTTTCTGTGGCTCGATAATTTAGTACTTTTCTGTGGCTCGATAATTGAAAAAGGTATTCCGCGGAATGGGAGCGTAGAATAGTACTTTTCTATGGCTCGATAATTGAAAAAGGTATTCCGCGGAATGGGAGCGTAGAATAGTACTTTCCTGTGGCTCAATAGTACTTCCGTGATACTGTAGCATAAAACAATACTTCAGCGGTATTGTTGCGCGGAATAGGGCTATTTTAAAAAAAAATGGGAGTACTATTTTTTTTAAAAAAAAGAAGGAAGGGACCTGACGAGTATTCAATTCCTCAACATAAGCCGAAAGGACTTTGCTCTGCTATGATCTCCCCAGCTTTTCTGTTTTCCTGCATGGACTCCAGGTCAAAGTGCTCCATCACAACAACAGGCTTCAAAAGACAGCATTTCTATCAACACATCTAAATTCTTGTAACTATAGGCCTCCCACCGTAGCAGCTCCAGAATTCTTGCTCCTTGTTTGATATAGCTTCCTGATTTGTCTCCTTTATCTGTAATTGAGCTTAGGAATTCAACCAACAACAATTCAGAAAAAAAAAACAAATGAGATCTTAAAGCAACTTTGTTTTTTAGCTAAAAGAGCTTAAATGTGTGGGATCCCATTAGCTCTGATGCCTATGGTTTTACGTTCTATGGATGAATGTTCGTTATGAATTACATTCTCTTGATCATAGACTTGTAAGACTCAAACTTTGTAGTTTGGTTTCTGGTAATAGAAATCGGGTGTTTTTGAGCAGAGCTTCAATGTTTTTCCTTTCAATACAAGTTGTACAAATCTTAAAGCAAACGAAGCGGTAAGTAACCATCATCTACCATCTATTTATACTTTAATATTTATGCAATTGTTAAAAAAAAAGTATGAAGTACCTTTCTTTTTTTTAATATTTTTTGGATCGATCTTTTTCGCAACTGTGATTTCCCCCCTTATCTAGGCGATGAACTCCGAATGCAAAAATCAGTATACGCTGTATCATCCATGACAGGCAATTAATTGACCGACTAACAGGGGCGAAGCTACTTGGTAGCTAGGGGGTGCTGATGCACCCATAGAAAAATGCAAATCCAGTTACGAGGATCAAATTTTCACCATGTTTGCACCCCCCATAGCACAAGTCTATGTACCCACAAGTCATATGCACCCCCTTTAGGTTTGCTCTAGCTTCGCCCCTGCCGACTAATGACGAACCTTCGCGCGCATTCAGAAGTTCCTGCCGCACACACATACACCATACCACTGGCTGCTCTAAAGTCGTAGTCTCTCGTGGATAGCTAGCGGCCGAACCCATCCACTGATCCATGACAGGCAATTAATTGACCGACTAATGACGAACCTTCACGCGCATTCAAAAGTTCCTGCCGCACACACATACACCAATTAACCACTGGCTGCTCTAAAGTCGTAGCGGCCGAACCCATCCACTGATCGATCACACTACGCCGACTTCTTAGTCCATTGCCAATTTGCCATCACAGCAGCGATACTACGCCGTGCCGCCGCTGGCTGGCTGGCTGCCTGCATAAGAGCAGCTGGCCTTGAAGGAAGGCACCACCGGCGAGACCCCTTGGACCACCTCGTCTCATGGTGCCGTGACGAGGACACTGCCGCCGCTGGTGGAGAGGCGTCCGGTGCAGCAACGGCCGGCGACCGTGTCATCAAGCTTCACCTTCCGGAACGTTGCTGTTCTCTTCATTTTTTTTCTCGAGACAGGGAGTGCCAATTGTCACTCGTATGATCGTATCCAGAGACGGTGCTACCGTGCTACGTAAGCTGTTCCAAAGCCGTCAGTCGGTCACAATTACACGCGTAACTCTACCAGGGTATATGACAAAATATATGTATTTGTTGTTGTCACTTGGGCAAGCTTAGCACAAAAGACTACTACAGAGTACACATAACTTATCTATTAAGTGTGGGAGCTCAGCCGAACGCTCAGGGCCTCCACGTCATCGCGCGGGTTTTTCCTCTTTTCAGTTGTTTTGCTTCCCTCTTTTGCGTTGTTTTGCTTTTCTCTTTGTACAGCAGTACAGCAATAAATGCTTCCCAGTCGCACGTTTATTGCTTCGTGCCGTCCCCAGACGTCCTTCGTTTGACTATTGCGCTTCGGTTCCTTCTTTGTTTCGCCCAAACCCTGTTCTGACGCCTTTTGGTTTGCCTTGTTCGCCCGGCCTTCGTTTAGTAGCGCCATTGGTTCTTCCTTCGTGGCCTATGCGGTGAGCGTGGGTTAATCCGCACGTGTTTTTTCGCGCCGCCCGTCCTTGCCTTCGCTGCCTCAGTTCTCGCCGGGCTCCGTTGTGGTCGATGGCGTCAGCGGTTCTTCCTCCGTGGCCTGTACGCTGCCCGGTTCTTCCTCCGTGTCCTGTGCGCTGGCCGTGGGTTAGAGCTCGGTTCTTCCTCCGTCGCCTATGCGCTGGCACGTTCCTGTTCTTACTGTCTCGGGCCTCTCGATTTTTACTGTCCCTTACGGTACGTCGGCAGCCTCCATTTTCCTTGCCCGCTCCGCCGCTCCGGATGGCGCGCCTTACGGTGGTACGGTTCGCCTGGCTTTGCTTAGCAGTCGTCAATGCGGCTGCTAAGCTCGGGCATCGAGTGTCCTTTGCCTCGATTTCTTCGGCGCCGATCCCTCTTTTAGTGTTCCCGTTTCTCATTCGTTTGCGATTCTTTTACTTTTTGGTCTGCCTCCACCCCGGTGTTTTCCGTTGAGGTCCGCCTTCCAGGCCAAAACCCGTGACGGTCTCCCTTTCGATTTCCTTTGTTAGTTCGTGCTATTGCTCTTGCGCCCTGTTCCGAGTGTTTGCGTTCTGCCCTTCTACACATTTCCCATTCTGTTTCGATTTGGTTATTTTGCGTTCGCCTCTTTCGTTTTCGATTTAATCTTTTCCGTTGCGAGCCCTTGTGATGATCGTTCGTATGATCCCGATTTGTACAGTCCCGTCATTCTCTTACTCTTATTTTTGATCTATTGTTGTTCTTACCGTATGTATCTTCGTCCATTCTGTGCAGGCCTGTTGTGTCCCGCCGATTGGTTTCGGTTAATCCATCAGTGCCACTCTTATTTATGTTCTGATCAAAGACTCTTACCAGGCAAGTCTTTCTGCTGTACAGGTTGCTAATCTTGCCATGTGTTATCTAACTTGCTTATTCTTAAGCGTTGTCTGCTATACATGGTGTCTGGTGTTCTCGGTTTAACCGTTAGGTTCTGTATCCTGTTGTGTTGATTCTTTTTTATTAGATTGCTTTTCCCTGTTATATGTGCCTCTCCATATTATACGAATGTGTGTATGATCTGGTGTGGTGTTGGTTCTTTGTACCTGGTCTTGGCTGAGATTTTAAGAGATGCGCGCTTTATGGTTGGGGGCTATATTGTTACAACAATACTTATTTTAGTGGATATATATGCCTCGATGTTATGGGTGTGTATATATATTGTGTGATATCGATTGCTACTGCGTGAATTTGCTGAAGAAAAACCGGATCGTGCTCTTCAGTCGGGTTAGAACCCCCCGGATGTTCTAGCTTTGAGTTTACAGTACTGAGCGATTATTTGCTGTCTTTTTCTCTTGGCTGTATTTAGCGTTTTTGCCAGTTCATGATGTGTGTCTATCCATGCATCAGATTGTGAGCCCTATGAGCCCTTGTGATAATCGTTCGAATGATCCCGATTTGTACAGTTACGTCACTTTCCCTTACTCTTATTTTGGATCTATTGTTGTTCTTACCGTGTTTAGTCAGATTAGAACCCCCCCTATGTTCTAGCTTTGAGTTTACAGTGCTGAGCGATTATTTGTTGTCTTTTTCTCTTCCCTGCATTTAGCATTTTTGCCAGTTCGTGTTGTGTGTCTATCCATGCATCAGATTATGAGGGTTGTGAGCCCTTGTGATAACCGTTTGAATGATCCCAATTTGTCCAGCTCCGTCACTTTCCCTGACTCTTATTTTGGATCTATTGTTGTTCTTACCGTATATATCTTCCTTCATTCTGTGCAGGCCTGTTTTGTCCCGACAATTGGTTTCGGTTACTCCATCAGTCCCACTTTTATTTATGTACTGATTGAAGACTCTTACCAGGCAAGCCTTTATACTGCACAGATTACTAATCCGGTCATGCGTTATCTAGCTTGCTTATTCTCTATCGTTGTCTATTATACATGGTGTCTGATGTTCTCGGTTTAGCCGTTTGATTCTATATATATCCTGTTGTATTGGTTCTTTGTTATTAGATTATTTTTCCGTGTTATATGTGCCTCTTCGTATTATACAAGTGTGTGATGTTCTCAGTTTAGCCGTTTGATTCTATATATCCTGTTGTATTGGTTCTTTGTTATTAGATTATTTTTTCGTGTTATATGTGCCTCTCTGTATTATACAAGTGTGTATATGATCTGATGTGGTATTGGTTCTTTGTCCTTGGTCTTGGCTGAGATTCTAAGAGATGCACTCTTTATGGTTGGGAGCTGTATTGTTACGACAATACTTATTTCAGTGGATATATGGCTCGATGTTATGGGTGTATATATATATTATGTGATATCGCTTACTGCTCCATGAATTTGCTGGAGAAAAACCGGTTGGTGCTCTTCAGTGGGGTTAGAACCCCCTTGGATGTTCTATGTACATATATATATATATCTCTTTTTTTTATTAATATTTACATTACCTAACATGTTTCTCCCTTCGTATTTTTATCTCTTATTCGTATATATTCCATCCCGTCAGAGATTACTTACATATACCAAAAAAAACTGTTCTGTTTTTGCTTCACAACCAAACATTCAACACGTCTTACAGTTTCGGTAATATTGCTATTTATGGTACAATCTATCCATAATACAGATCAACCTTCACTTATTTATATTTGTACCTTATCATTATATGAATTTATATATACATACATACGTACCTCACATGTCAGAAAAAACTTGGAGCTGCCCCTGATTCATCTCAAGGAACACCTCCATCGCCCCAGGTAACTCACTGAAATCAGTACAGGAGTACAACTCATATTGCTCATTCTACTCTATTGGTGTTATTTCATATCTAACTACTATTGCTTACAGATGCTATCTGCAACACAGTCTCCGCTCAAGAGATCATTCAGTGCTAACGATCCAAATCTCAGTCCTGCCAGAGACAATACAGAGTTATGTTTTCATTCATATACACATGTCTATACTTTCTATATTCATGCCTAATAAAGTATTGACATAGTTCTTTTGTTTCCTCATATGAACTCAGTATTATCACAAGGAAAGCACCTACTAAGAGAAAACTGTTTCAGGACAAAGCACCTGATTCACAATAAGCCAGGTAGATTCGCAAATAGTCTTCTTAGTTATTACATACATTCTTATTTATTGCCCTTCATTGCAGCGCCTCCAAGCACCTCCAAGCATTCTACACTCAGCACAGAACTAGGTTTCTGAAACTCGCCGATCCCATTTTGTCTTCATCGGCAACAGAAGTTACGCTATGCATACCTTAAACATTGTCTATACCTATACCTGCCGTCGTTCAACGTATTTCAGTCTTTGTAATACCAACCTCTATTAGCCATCTTTCTTACACACCTGGACTACCATACGAATAGTCGGTGTCCTTTTGTTGTTGCTTTCATTTTGCTATATCATGTTCCACTGATACGCAACCTACTAAATGTTTGATGACCCGCTTCCTTATCCATGTACTTAATTATGCTTTGGCCATATGTTTGCGTATACTTATTGCTTATCTCATAGGTTACCTGTACCGAAAAAGGATTCGTGCCTCCAAAATACCATGTACAGTACATTCCACCCCGAAAAACTTCTATCCACCATCACTTTCGCACCATTCTCTGATTCATTTCAGATACCCTATGTCAGGATTTACACAAAAAACTTTATTTCTTCCCTACTCTATTAATCCTAATCATAGATATGCTTATAACTATCATCTTTGGCCATATTTCCATCTTTGTAGTATCAAGCATTACTGACTATATTTCTTATCCTACACCAATACACTTCCTGCTGAACACTTACTGACCCTGTCAATTATTCCTGTGCTTGGTTATACTTTATCCCTGTAATTACTTATGTTTATCGATTACCTCATGACCTAAATGTCCTAACACCTTATATTATATATCATGCTATGTTCAATATTTACATAATATTCCTCCAGTAGGCTGCGTTACCAGGTTCTAATACAGAATAAAATGTATTCTGAATCCATAGAACTATGACTCTTCTTCACTTGCTTTTTTCCTTAACCTGGACCAACAATTTCACATCCCTTTCTTTCTCGATATATTAATTATGTACAGATAAGCAGCACTGTATCATCAATGTCTTTTGTCCTGTTCGTCTGCATTTACAGATCCTACATTTCATATAACCAAATCTTACTATTTCACTCTTATACGGTATGCATTCAACAGTTTAAAAAAACGTTTGTTGAAAATGTTTGTTCTTTTCTCACACTCCATACCTAATAATTTAACGAAATAAAACTAGCCTAATCTTATTACCACATCGACTACATATCGCATTCATTCTAGAATATAGACTCAATACAATAATATAGACAACTAATATTGATTTCAGTGTTTACGATTTACTCCTCCACAGACCATAACACACTAACTAATCCCCCACACTCGGATCTCTTTAACCAATTATCCATACATTATCTTATATAAACATCAGCATCACACTAACGACAGATTCCTTACACGACACCGAATTCTTCAATCAGCTAATACACACATATATACAAATAGTCTTGCCTTATATTAATATACATGCGCAGCATAGCGCGCAAGCCCTACCTAGTTAAGCTAATTGGGAAGCTTGGCTAGAATGGCAACTGCAGATCGAATCATATTACAAATAAAGCTGCTGGTAGCGTGTGTTTTCTGGTTCCATGATGGATGCCATATGTATGCTGTTTCCTTTGAAATTAAAACAATAAATGTTGTTTCTCAGTTCATGTAATGTGTGTACACCGTCTGTTTGTACTCCTACTTTTTTATGAGGCCAAGCAATGAATGTTATCAATTCCAAGAATGTCTTCTGTGTTCAGGAATCAAAGGTTTCGACCACATCCATCATGCCTAACCTGCAAGTAACAACAAATGAGTTAACACAGAAACCCTTCAAGCCCTATCGAAGGGGCACCCGTCTCTTCGTGACAAGTATAGCTATTTAAACAGGAGCCAACTCGAAGAGAATGTTTTTGTAGGATCTCAATATCAATGGCACAGTACAGGCACTCACACAGAAAGAATTAAACATTAAGCTGATAGGCGATTGCAATTAATTAAAGCATCAAGCTTACAGCAGAAGCAGGACCATATCAAATCCACGCTAGGCACAGCCATCATTGTTAGAAGCTGTAACGCAAGTTTACAAAAGAGTGACACCACAATCACCAAATGCCACTAAATGACAATTGAACGCAAAATGCACCATGAACTGCCTCTAAATGAATCTAAACCACAGGTCAGTAAACCTGTTCTCCATTGCAAAAGGTAACGACCATGCACACGGGCAGCAAAAAGAGTCCTTATGCTTATAAGATCAAGTGCTCAGAATTTGTTGGACCGGGAAGTCAGTCTGCTTGCAACACAGTGAGGCCTTCATTCAATCAACTTCCTCTTCTTTGGCGCTGGCTTAGATGGAGTGACACACCCAATGTCCTGATTATTAGCTTGACTATCCAAAGAATCAGATGTCACCAGACTCGCTCCTGCTATCGTCCTTGTAGCCACCTGCAGGATTCTTCACTTGGTGGTCAGTTCCTTTGTTCTGGTCAACTTTGCTGCTCATTTCTACATCCTGCAGTCCCTGCTTGACAATTAGAGCATTTTCATAAATGGATGTGGTTTCTGATTTGGTAGATGGCAACTTGTTCGAGGAGTCAGCTGAGCTTGAATCTGCTGAGTTGGCTGATGATCGCCGTGTTTCAATGAGATAGTGTGCCACAGATTTGTAACCAAGGCTTACAACCTGCATGAAGGAACACCTGTTTCCTCAGAACGGTCGGAGCAATAACAAAATGAAATATGCACACTGGAGTTTTAGAACCCCACTTAATGATCATAACTTTGACTTGCTGTGATGCGGTCCACTATTAAGTTTTCTTCCCACTTTTGATCATTACAAACTAACTACAATGAATGAATGTCAAAACACTTTTACTTCAAATGGCATTTCGTCCTTTCCAATTCTAAAAGGATATGTGTTTCAGTATTTATACCTTTCTATATACACAACCAGTAGGGAACCATCCTTTCTTAGTTCTGCAGATACTGCAATTGCAAATTCCGCGACAAACTGGACATATCCAATTAGGATTCTTCTTAGCTTCTAGCACATTCTCACCATATCTGCATTAATTATAAAATGTCAATCCAAAAATGACAACTAAATGAAAATGGCAGAGCCACAGGGGAAACAGAGCTCTATGGTAGGTTTTGGAAGTTTAGATATATGTAGTCTGTTTTAACATTTCAATAACAAAAATGGAGGGAAAATTTTCTATTTGTCAATAGCAAAGACCTATTGCTGAAAGTTTCTCACTTTGATGACTCAATACCAGTAAAAACTAATGACTAGGGGATTTTTCAATTCATAGAACTCAAGATCAAATTCCCCAAACCTCCATGTTTGCATGCCAAAAGTTTTCAAAAATTCAGAACTCGTAACTTGAACATTAGGAATTCTATTTTGTTCCTGTAACTTGAGTACTGTCAACCTTTTTATGCTAAAAGATGCAGATGAAAACTTATAACAAAAGAATGGAATTTTGTTGCAAGCCATACACTGTCATAAACAACACCACCCTTAAATATCAGCAACAAAGAAGTACGACCACAATCCATTAATGTACACTTCTTAAAAGATTGGTAACAAAGATGCCACAAAAGGGTGCATGTTCAGTCTATTAATGCAAAATACTGTGTTTCATTTTCTCAAGCAACAAAACGAATGTTCAATTGAGAGAGTTGAAAAAACTTGCCTCATGTACAAACAATCTCCACAGAACTGCCCTTGGACAATCTGACATTTACAGCAGCTTGTATGATGACCAAGAGTTTTCTGTCTGTATCATGGAAGCATTAAACAATTATGTCAAAGTTGAACAAAGATGAAGAATGTTAGAGATAAACTCGGATTCCTCAAAATCATATCTTCCAAGACTTGGACTCCTTCCTAAGACTATCTCCAACGCCGTCCCGTCCCCAGTCCCTTCCCCTTCGCGATGGGAAAGCGAGCGATTTCCTCAGCCGAGCAGCGCTCCAACGCTCTCCCTTCCTGGCCGGGCGACGCTAGAGAAAGGAGAGAGATTCCCATGCCCTCCGGTTCCTCCCTCCGTTCCCTTCGGCCTCTCGCGCAGTTGGGTGGACCAACGGCCTCGAGTTCGCGCCTCGGCTCGGATCCGGAGAGCGACGGTGCGGCTGGGGAAGTGTCCAGCCGAGGGCGCCGCCGACCTGTCCGTTCCGCTCCAGCGCCCGGCGACGAAGACGAAGACGACGCGAGCGGCTCGTCTGCACCCACCAGATACGAGGACGAGGCAATCCGATCCCGTAAGAGCCCATCCGCCCCTGCTCCTGATCGATTCCATCCCCGATCACCCCAATTCCCACGTTTTGTTGACCAAATTTGGTGCTTCTTTGTTGGTGTTCTGCAGGACAAGAAACAGGCGTTTCGTTCGGCTCGATCCAGACCTTGAGGATTCGTTCCAGGGTTTCGGTGGTTCTTGCCCCTGTTGGGTTTTCGATCGGCGAGTTTTGGGCTGATCTTGCGGCGATTTGCTTGCTGTTCGTAGGACGGTTGCGGGGCGTGATGGCGAGGAGTTCGTTCAAGCTGGAGCACCCGCTAGGTTCGTCTCTCCCCCAATCTTTTTTTCTATCGCGTCTTTCCTGTGGTGTTTGGCGTTGGTTTTCATGGAGGTTGTGATCTGGTGGGTGTTTGAGGGTTTCAATGGTAGTAGGTGGTGGCACCTTCGTTAACCGATTCTTAGACCTTTACAAATTGTTTCGTAAATTTTGTTATATATGATATTATAGAGTTGTGATTATTTAGCCCTGTAACTAGATGACTCCATTACTTTTTGCTAGTATCGTAAACATCGTGCCTGATTGTGTAGCTGGTATTGATCAACTCATTAGAATCTGTAGCTTTTTCTTTCTGATCATGCCTCGTTCTGATTGTGCCAATCTGTAACTTCCGGCCATAACTAATTACCTACTTTATAACTTGTATTTTTGGTGGGTGTTGATGCTGTGAGTTTCTCTATTTGCAGGGAAATTCCATTTTAATTACATATGAGAATTGGACATTTGGTGACCCGTAATTTCTCCATGTGCTTAATTGGTTGATGGTACCTATAATTCAAACCATTGCGGATTGGTTTTGTTGTTGACGTTGGAAACTCTGGGTTGTAGTTTCTATAATGTCCTTTTGTGGAATTTGTACTCTTTGTCCTGAACTGTTAGTGGTTCTAATTATCAAATTTCCATTGTTCTATAATGCACCAATATTTTGGTTTTAGTTTTGTTTCCATAATGTCTTCTCTAGGTAACTGGATTTGTACATATATTTGACATGATTGATCAGTATCTAGGGTTATATAACTGGATTATGTGGTTGGCTCATGGATAATTTGTGAAATAATACTGTTAGTGTCAGTTCTTCACTTCTTTGTGCACAATGTTTTACCATGATCTGTTTCCTATTTTACTAGCTGCCCATCGGATATGGACTACAAACTTTTTCCAGTTTTTCTTTAAAACTAACTGCTTTCAACATGGAATAACTGAAATCTCTTTCTATTTATGTGGCATGTAACAGAGAGGAGGTAGGCTGAGGCCAACCGCATAAGAGAGAAGTATCCTGATAGAATTCCTGTATGTCTCTGTTCTTGCTGTTTGTGCAGTTTGCTTCCTTTTGTGATGGTTTGTTCACATTCGAAGCAATTGTCATCTGATATAGGTCATTGTTGAGAAGGCTGAGAGAAGTGACATCCTAGACATTGACAAGAAAAAGTCAGTCCTCAACCATTTTGTTAATATATTCAATGGAATTTAACATATAGTTCTTTTTGTGCTTCTGAAGATAGCTTAAAGGATGTGATTTAGAGTTTATCAGACTTATAATGCAAACTGTTTTTAGTGGTTTTGCTTTGAGCATATAACCCTTCACCAATAATACTTGAGGATATTCTTTGCTTGTACGGCCTTCTGATATTATTGAAGAATGAAGAACCTGTTTAATTTATTGATGTTAAACAATTGCATCTCTATATTTTCAGCTGTTTATGTTGCATCAAAACCAGCTGTCTATATTTGATCTCATGGTACATTTGTTTTGCCCCTAATAATTGCAGTGCATTTACCCTTTTTTTTATCTGCCCCAAGTGCGAAGATTTCTTGTATGTCTAGGTTGGATCCAAGAAACCTATTTGGGGGAAGATCTGACACTGCTTTACTTCCAAGAATACGCCATTTCAATTCTTTGTTGGAAATAGCCTATGCACGAAAGGTTCTATAAACATTAACATTACCATTGCTGGTTTTTTTTCTTTTTTGTACTGGGATATCTTCTGATGCATTTGTATTTCGGATGCCATGAAATCATAATGCAGAGGACCATAGAGTTACAACTCCAATTCATTATCGCTTTTGGAGTTTAGCACCACAAACTCACGTGTGTTATTATTTCCCTGGCCTCCCTAAATTTGAACCAGGCATATCGAGTACGGCATGCATAGGGTGAACTTGTTGCGGCACCATGGCGTCAAACCAATTCTTGTATCTGTCAAGGTAGTAATACATGGTTAATCCAAAAGTATCTGCAGGGAGATAAAAACATTATATTTTTTCAGGTTTGCTCAATCACTGATGGAGGGTCTGCTTCAGTTGCACATGGGAAGCAAGTAGTGGAGGGTGAGACGCCGAAGCCACCCAGTAACCGGTGCTCAGTTTGCTGCTGTGATGAGGCCATGCAAATGGATGAGGGATTAAAAAAAATCAGTGAGTATGATCAGGTCTCTTGGACAAAGCGCGTACAAGTTGAATTTTCAGAAGTCTTTATTTCACTCTTCACAAAACTGAAGTCCTCCATATATGTGAATGTGATGGGACTCGATTGCTGCAACCAGATCCAGCAGAACGGCACTCAATCTCCAGAAGTACAAACACTTTGCAAGCCTAAAACTAGTTCAGAACCAGGTGAGACGCATGCTTCCAGTCTGTGAAGCTCCATCAGGCTAAGCATTGCCCCACTTATATTGCAGTGCACCTGATTTCTTTTTCTATTTAATGGCATCCAGCAGCAAAACTCACCACGATTGCCTCTCAATACCAGGGACCAAATACACCAGAGTGCAGATGTAGAGGAACAGTCGAAAAACGCTTGTCTGTCACTGGTGCTTGAGCATTGCTCGCTGGTCCATTGCTCTGAGTTGGTCACGCCTTCAAGGGCTATATTCTGTTGGTGTTTGTGTGGGAATTTTTAACCGTATACAATTTTCTGTTGGTTAGTTACTCTAATGGCTGGGTTTGTACTGTAAGGATGGTTTTCTACGTGTTGTGCATACCAAAGGGTTCTTGTGTTTTAAGTTGTTTATTGGTTGCCGACTTGCTGTTAATTAATATGATTGTAAGTTAAGAGCCACCGTAAGAAAGATGTTTCTCTGGTTGCTCAATGTCAAGAAGGATATTGACCTTCAAACAGTAATGAAAGTGCATGCGGTAATCAGATGCATCGACTTTGGTTAATCTTTTTTCAGTGCAGTGTATGGATTGGTACAAAACCCAACAGGTTTTGCCTTTCTTGACTTTGATAACCGCAGGGATGCACAAGATGCAATATATAGGCTGGCTGTTTTAGAAATTGGTATAGAAGTTGGTAGTTAAAAGAGGATGATAAAATAAGTATTTTTAATGTGGGAAGAGAATGGGGAAGGGAATGCTGTTGGAGTGTTTTTCTGGGAAGGGAATGAAATCTGGGAAGGGATTCCCTTTAGGGGTGGGGAAGGGAATGAAATGCTGGGAAACGGTTGGAGATGGTCTAATCTCGGATTCCTAAATGGCTATATAATGCCACCCCATGTACTTGTAATCCTTGAACCAAATAGTGCATTGTATCTCCCGTGGTTTTTTCCCGCAAGGGTTTTGCACGTAAAAATATTGTCTCCCTTTTTTGTGCGTGTGCGTGATTGATCTACAAACCCTAACAAGTGGTATCAGAGCACTCACCTGGGGTTTCATCGCGCACACGCCGCCGTTCTTCGTGCGCCGTCTTCGCCGTCGCACGGTCTCCCTCGCGCGCCGCCGCCGGATCAGCCGCCCTTCGCGCGGCTCCCGCGCACCGACTACGCCTGCGCCGGATCCGCCGGCATCGGCCTCCGCTGCACCCGCTGCGCGTCGGCCCGCTCGGACTCCTCGGCTTCCTCGCGCGGTCCTCCAGTCCGCGTTGTCGCCTCGACGCTCCTCGGACACCCGCGCCCGCGCCGCCACCGGGGTCGCTCGTGTGAAGATTTGCTGAGAAGAGACCAAGCCGACTAGAAGATTTTGTTCGCGAAGCTCACGTGAAGAATCAAGTGCTAATCGGACTTCAAAAACTGTGAACTAATTTGTGTTTCTTCGTTCGGTTCCGGTTCAGTTCCAGATCGAAGCAGCTCCGGTTTCTTCCGTTCGGCTTCAGCTCCAGATCAACGGCTCCGACTTCTGTTTATCAGCTGAATTTGCTACGTGCACCCACAGCGTACAGGAAGTTTTTTTTCAGAACCTATCATATTTTTTGATCTGCAATTTTATTCTCCACCGTGTCATCCACTAAATTTGACATTGAGAAGTTCGATGGCAAGATCAGTTTTTCAATATGGCAGGTTCAGATGAAAGCCGTTCTCACACAGGTGGGCGTCAGAAAAGCACTTTCAAAGAAAGCCAAAGCGATGACGAGATGAACAATGGGAAGAACTTGGCGAAAGCCCTATCCGCCATACAGCTCAGTTTGTCTACAGATATTCTTCGTGAAGTTATCCATGAGACTACCGCCGCAAAGCTGTGGCAGAAATTGGAGGACTTGTATATGAAGAAAAGTCTCGCCAACAAATTGCGCCTTAAAGAACGTCTGTACACAATTCGCATGGCGGAAGGTACCTCTATTCAGTCTCATCTTAATGAGTTTAATTCTCTCATAATTGATCTTGAGAAATTAGAGGTGAAAATTGATGATGAAGATAAGGCTATTCTGTTGGTCGTCTCTTTGCCTGCTACCTTTAAGCATTTTAAGGAAATTATGCTTTATGGCAATCATGATACCCTTAGTTTTGAGAATGTTAAATCAAATTTGTTGTCTAAGGAGAAATTTGATATTGATTCTCGTTCAGAAGTTAAGGCTGAAGGGTTAATTGTTAGAGGTAGATCTCCACATAAAAGCAATTCTCATAGATCACAGTCTAGATCTAAATCAAGAGGACGTAAACCCAACAATTTTTGCCATTATTGCAAGACACCAGATCATGTTATTGCTCGGTGTTACAAGTTGAAAAATAAGGCGATAAAGATAAAAAGACACATTCGATAAACTTCTTTGAGGCTAGTCTTGTTGAAAATGAATCCGATGGAGAGGCTCTAATTATCGGTTCAACTTGAAGAATCAAAGCTGCATGGATTATTGATTCAAACTTGCACTTTTCATATTTGTCCATATAAAGAGTAGTTTTCTACATATGATTACATTGGTTGTGGTGAAGTTGTGATTCTTGATGAGTCTCCACTTGAAATTGTTGGCATTGGTTCTATTCAAATCAAAACCCATGATGAATCTTGTTAGGACTCTTTCAAATGTTCGTCATGTTCCCGAATGAAAAGAAATCTTATTTCTTTGGGCACCATAGAATCTTTGGGTTATCAATATCTGGGGTGAAAATGGTGTTCTTAATATTTCTAAAGGCAACCTTGTCGTTATAAAAGCCAATAGAATCAACAGTCTTTATTATTTGCAAGGTTCTCTGATTTACAAGTTCTGCAGCTGTTTCTACAATTGCATCAAATCCTCACATCACCAAGCTTTGGCATATGCGCTTGGGTCATATAAGTGAGAAAGGTATGCGCCTTTTATGCAAGAAAGGACTTTTACATGACATTGGCAAACTTGATTTACTGTGAACATTGTGTTTTGGCAAACAAAAGAGAGTCGGTTTTACTGTTTCAACTCATCGGACTAAAGGAATTCTTGATTATGTTCATTCTGATCTTTGGGGTCGTTCTAGATTTCCTTCTATTGGAGGTTGTGAGTACATGATTACCTTCATTGATGATTTTTCTCGCAAAGTTTGGGTTTATTTTCTGAAACATAAGCATGAAGCTTTTTAGGTTTTCAAGAAGTGGAAAGTCTTGGTTGAAAATCAATGGCGGAAAAATCAAGAAACTTAGAACCGACAATGGATTGGAATTTTGCGTTGGTGAGTTTGACAATTTTGTGCTAATCATGGTATTGCAAGACATTTGGTATTCGGGTAAACCTCGTGAGAATGGTGTGGCGAGAGCGTATGAATCGCACTCTTCGGAAAGAGCCGTTGCATGCTTTGAATGCGGGTCTATGGAATAAGCGTGCTTTGTGAAATTTGAGATTGTTTCTCTGACATCTTATTTGATTAATCGCTCTCCAAATTCAGCCATTGACTTTAAAATTCGAGAAGAAGTTTGGTCGGAGTAAACCAGTTGATTACTCTAATTTGAGAATTTTTGGTTGTCCTGCTTATGCTCATGTCAATGATGGAATATTAGAGCCTAGAATAAGAAAATGCATATTTGTTGGATATGGGTCTGGTGTCAAAGGATATCGTTTATAGTGTTTTGATTCTCGCAAATTAATCATTAGTCGTGATGTTACTTTTCATGAAGATGCTTTATTTTCACCTGGTAGTGACAGTGATGGTTGTTCATCCACAAATGAATCTGAAACTTTTGAAGCTGCAGAAAGAAATACAGAATTTGAGGTAGTCTTACCTACCATTGATAATGATTCTTCTGGTGGTTCTTCTTCGCAACCAATTTCAGCACCTAGTGGTTCTTTGTCACAATCAGTTTCTGCATCTCCTAGTACTAATGATCATTGTATTACTCGAGATAGACCACGAAGAAATATTCAATTACCTGCTAGATATCGTGACACTGATAATATGGCATGTTATGCTCTTCTTGCTATACAAGATATTTGTGATACTTTTGAACCTTCTTCTTATTCTGAAGCTATCTCATGTGAAAATTCTTCTAAGTGGTTGACAGCTATGAATGAAGAAATTTTGAGCCTTCATAAAAACAATACGTGGGATTTGGTTAAGCTTCCAAAAGGCAAGAAACCTTTAAAGTGCAAATGGATTTATAAGAAGAAGGATAGTATTTCTGGAGTTGAACCTGCAAGATGGAAAGCCCGTTTTGTGGTAAAAGGTTTTGAACAAAGAGAAGGTATTGACTTCAATGAAGTTTTTTCTCCTGTTGTGCGCCACTCTTCCATTCGGGTTATGCTTGCTTTTGTTGCTTTATTTGATTTGGAATTAGAGCAACTTGATGTTAAAACTGTCTTCTTACATGGAGATTTAGAAGAAGAGATTTTTATGACTCAACCTGAAGGTTTCGCTACTCCTGGAAAAGAGGATTTAGTTTGTCATTTGAAAAAGTCTCTCTATGGCCTTAAACAAGCTCCTAGGCAGTGATACAAAAGGTTTGATTCCTTTATGATTGCATAATAGTATTCTCGCAGCAATTATGATAACTGTGTTTACTTCAAACAGTTTTCAAATGGCTCATTTGTTTATTTGTTGCTCTATGTTGATGATATGCTCATTACTTCTCATGACAAGTCACTGATTAAATAGTTGATGGCTCAACTTAGTCATGAGTTTGAGATGAAAGATCTTGGTCCAATAAGAAAATTCTTGGGATGGAAATTCAACGTGATCGCAAAGTGGTACATTATTTCTATCTCGGAAAAATTACATTGAGAAGGTACTTGAGATTTAATCTCGAGAATTGCAAACTGTTTCTACACCTTTTGCCTCACACTTCAAGTTATCTTCAAGTCGTTGTCCTATTAATGAAGAAGACAAAGACTATATGTCTCGTATTCCTTACTCTAGTGCGTTGGTAATCTCATGTATGCTATGATTTGCACAGATCGACTTAGCTCATTCTGTTAGCGTTGTTAGCAGATTTATGCATAATCCTGGCAAAGAGCATTGGAATGCAGTTAAGTGGATTCTTCGTTATTTGAAAGACACTTCTAATTTTGGCTTAATATTTGATAAGAATAAAGTGAAGACAAATGATGTTCTTAGGTTTGTTGATTCGATTATCTTTGGTGATCTTGATAAAAGAAGATCAATTTCGGATACATCTTCTCATTATGTGGTTCTGCGATCGGTTGGAAAGTATCCTTCTGACCTATTGCGCTCTTTCTACTCTTGAGCGGAATATGTTTGACCACTAAAGGTGTTAAGGAAGCTATTTGGTTGCGAGGTGCGGTTTCGAACTTGGCATTAAGCAGGATACTCTTCTTTGTTTTATTGTGATAGCCAGAGTGCTATTTGTTTAACTAAGAATGATATGTATCATGCCAAGACCAAGCACATTGATATCAAGTACCACTTTATTAGGGATGTTGTCATTTGAAGGACAAATTGTTGTGGGAAAGGTACATACAGATGATAATCCTGCAGACATGCTGACCAAGACACTTTCAAATACCAAGTTCAAGCATTGCCTTGACTTGGTGGGCATTCGAGGTGCTTAATTGCCCTTCGGGGTTTGTTAGAGATAAACTCGGATTCCTCAAAATCATATCTTCCAAGACTTGGACTCCTTCCTAATCTCGGATTCCTAAATGGCTATATAATGCCACCCCATGTACTTGTAATCCTTGAACCAAATAGTGCATTGTGTCTCCCGTGGTTTTTTTCCACAAGAGTTTTCCACGTAAAAATCTTGTCTCCCTTTTTTGTGCGTGTGCGTAATTGATCTACAAACCCTAACAAAGAACAATAAATATATTACTGGACTGTGCATCAGGCATCCTTAATCTTTTATTATATGTAACGCATCACAAATCATGACTACAAACAATAACTTCCATATCATGAATCATGAAAAAAACTCTGAATAAGACTAACAATAACTTGGCGTGCACCCAGTTAAAATAAAGTAAATATGATTCTTATGTAGAAGGTATGTGCTTTAGGCTAAATTTAATCTTGAAATTTTCTCTTCTCTTTACTGTAAGAATAGCACACAACTTTTTTTACCTTACAATGACAACTAACATTACTCCCTCCGTTCCAAAATATAGGACATATTAGAATTCAGAAAAGTCAAATTACATAAATTTTGACTAAAAATTAGTCAAATTATGTGCATGTTTAATTTACAAAAGATGTATCACTTGATTCATATTTCACTTAAATCTTTCAATTATTGTTGGTTTCATAACAATTCATAATATGTTATAATAGAAATTAATGGTCAAAGTTTACTTAAAAAGACTTTTTTGAATTCTAATACGCTCTATATTTTGGAACGGAGGGAGTATATACATCTGAGGGCAGTCTGAGGGTGGGTAGGGTGGTAGCGCCAAGCCCCCAAAGTCGTGCCCCCGTGTATGCAACTACTTCATAGGTTTTGGCCCGATTTACGAGCAAATGTGTGCTGAGTTGATTTGATGAAAGTAATTGCTAAGAAGAAATTCTAGAAGTTGAAAGGGCTTTTGAAGTTAAATATTTTTTGGGTTTTGGTTGATATGGCGATCACTTATTTGAAAACCAGAGTTTAAGAACTCATGGTGTTTAAAGATATATTTGGATTTTTATTGAGCTCAAGCACTCTGAAGTCATTAAATGATAGTAAACTTAAAGAGTATTGCACTAAATTTGCAGACACTTTCTCTCATAATGATTCATCTGATGTTGAGGTACATGTTCTTATTTCTGAATTAAAAATTATGAAATTCACTTTGCCAGATGGCGCATTATCTGCTATGGATATTTTCGAGCATGTCAGAGATGTGGATTGTTATCCTAATATCTCTATTGCTTATCGAATCTAATATCTTGTACTGTGGATGTTGTATATCGGTGAAAGAAACTTTTCAAAATTGAAATTTTTGAAGAACTATTTGAGATCAACAATGACTCAAGAAAGGTTAAATGATTTGGCGACTTTATGCATCGAAAAGAAGTTATTGGACGAGATTGATATCAATAGTATAATCGATGACTTTGTATCACAAAATGTTAGAAATTTTTTTTTAAGATGAAGTCAAGTGCCAAGTAAGTGTTTATGATTACAATTTACATTTGTCATTTCATAAACTTTAAATTGTTCTATAGAAGTATTTTTTGTGCATTAAATATTAATTTCTTCAATGATATGTGCTTATAAGACTATATATATGAGGAGGTGGAAGGGGCCTCCATATAAGTTTTCGCCCTGGCCCCCCAAAATACCAGGACCGGCCCTGATTACGTATAAGCATGGGCGCATGGCCTAGCAAAGGAACCTGTATAAGAATTACAGCATTTTCAAATAGTACATCCAGGATAACTTACCGACATTGATGACAGGATTGGCCCCTCACTTGATCATAGATGTGCTTACCGTCTTGGCCATAACCATCCACAAAGAGAGTCCAGGGCGCCTCACATGTACCTAAAAGCTTATCATGCTCTTCAGTGTAAACTTCTTCCTTCGATCCTTCCCCAATTAAATCAAAACTTCGACCTTCAAGATCCTTATCCTTTTTAGCGCGACTTTCACAATAGCTAACTGGATCCAAGCTCTTCAACCTAACTTAAAAATGAGTTAATCAGAAGATTCTTATTTTGTCATGAAAGGAACCCACAGTAAAGGCTCAAGAGTGAAGGAAATGAATATCAACCAACTAGCTTAAACTTAATCAACATGTAAACTCTTCTTCATGTATAGAAGAAAGTAAAACTACTGAATTTGAACTTGTGGCATATACTGAAGTGTAAATATCCCATAAAAAAGTAACACGTTTTTAAGAAACTAAGAATCCTATGTACCAATTTTAGAATGCCTACTGGAAAGGCATTACGTTACGACCATCTTGAACATTTCGAAGATTACGCAAGTTAATCACAGAGTTCAGATATGTGGCTACGTGTAGTGGAGGAAAAGAAAGAAAGAACGACCATGTTCAACCATATCCATTAATGTGCAAGGGACACGCACAAGATAAGAGGAGAAATGTATGGAGGAAAGAATTAAAAGGGGAGATAATACTGCCAAAATTAATTAGGATGAGAGCTTTAATGCTGAAATGAACAGACAAGAAGGGAAGTGTGTGGAGGTAAGTAGTAAAAGGCGAGATAATACTACCAAATTTACATGAACAAGAACAGAAAGGTCTTAGTCATACGGCGAGAAATGAGATAACATGAGAACTAAGCTACAAAAGATTACTTGAACAATAGATGCATGTAGACACACAAGAACAAAACTGCATAAAAGAACAGATTTTTGCAGCAGCACACATACAATTTTACCAACGTATCAAAAATTAAGAGTGGTCCACGCAAGAATCTAAGAAACGGAACAAGATGGAAGCTTTGGCCAAGAAGATCCGCGCCGAACCTGAGGGACCGTCGCGCGGGAGACGGGGAGGCGGGCTTCGCACTGTGAGGGACGGCGGAGCCCGGCGTCTCCGGCTTCCGTCGCCAGCGACCGCGACCATTGCCGCTGCCGCCGCTGGCGGTATCGAACTGGCATTACCTGTCGGTGAGGTCGCGGATGCCCAGCTTCGGCATCCGCTCCATGTTCTCCCGGATCCTCGCGTCCCTCTCCCGCTTATACCTGTCCGCCGCCGCCGCCAGCGGGGACACCGGGGACGGGCTTCTCGGCGCCTCCGCCGCCGCAACCGGAACCTTCGGCGGTCGGTCGCACTGCCTTGGCAACGGCTCCTCCTCCGTGGGAGTGGGAGAGTGGGTTCACTTGCTGGCTAATCTGTGGGGCCCACATTGGGCTCTGTTTCAATGACAGGTGGCTCGTTCGTGTGTAGCGACTACGGAGGGAGGGAGGGAGTACGTGGATGACAGGACGAGGGAAACGGGGCTCCAGGGGAAAAAATACATTTGGTGCCATGGATTATCTTCTCACTGACGTATGGGGTATGTGTGGTGTGGTGCTAACAATATGGAAATAGTGAGGTAAAGGTAGACATGGTGGTAAGATTGAACGATAGTGGTCGACCAGGAAGAGAACGTGTAGACCTGTAGGTGTACCGGCTACCAGGCATTTTCATAGATAATACTCCTCTAACTCTTTGTAGTTTGGTTTCTAATAATAGAAATCGGATGCTTCCTTATTAAAAAAACAAAAATATTAGGGAAAGATATACCGTTCTATAATTTTCCTACGATGCTTCCTGTCCGTGAGCCGCCTCGTCTACTCTAACCTGCCTTATAGGCTGCGAGGAAGTTAACATTAATTTTGAAATATGACTTAAATCGTATGCTACTCGTGCAACGCTTTCTACCTAACATTTTCTAGTCATACGGTACATTGAATTAGTGTTTGGTCTCATTGTTGTTAGGAGTAAGAGCATGCACATGCTAAGTGTACGTCTTCTCCAAGATGGTAAGATCGGTTCACCTCGTGCTCCTCGGCGATTGGCCAACTCTAGCACTACGCGAAGTCAAGTATAATCCAGTCCGGCTTCCTCAAGAACCCAGGAGCGGCTTCGCCGGAGGCGGTGGAGCAGATTTCCGTGACAAGGCCAGCGAAGGGCGCGGCGTGGCCGTTGAACACCGCCTTGACGAGCTCGACCTTCTCCGGCGAGAGGTCCATCGTCGACTCGGCGCCCACAGGGAGGCCGTCGACCTTCGGCAGGTCCAACGACATGATGCGGACGTTGGCGGACAGCTTCGACGGGATGGCGCCTAGCCTGGTAGTGTTTCTCGGCGTTGAGACGAAGGTGACAGCGTGGCCATGCCGGGCCAGCCGCTTGGAGAGATCGAGGAAGGGGAGCATTTGGCTGAAGGCCAGCCACGGGAACACCCTGACATGGAGGGAAGAACTCACTTCTTTGGTTTCTGCCATGCCTACACTTTTTTATTGTTAGAAATTGGCCCGTTGGATGGCCTATTTTCTTTAATTTCAAAGCATGTATGGTTTAGTACTATATTATCTAGCCAAGTGGAGGTTAAACAATTTAAAAGATAGAGTTTTTTCTACCTCTTGAATAATGACACTTGACATGAAAATGGCATAGGGTGGATAGTGAATAAACATACGCGCGCACGCATTCACATATTTTCGCCTGAAAATTCGCGTGACTTGTGACGAGCGACCGCACTGCGTCGTAGTGTGTCTCCTGGCACTTTGAGATTTAAACATCTGTTTTAATTCGGTGTCATTATGCAGTTAGTTACTAATGAGTTAATTGGCATTATACAGTCAGTTACTAATAACTGCCGCATTCAAATTGTCAGTTACTAATAATTGTCATATTTAACCGACATAATGTGGTCAGTTACTAGTGCGTGTCTATATAAACTCCTGGAGACGTCCAGGACGAGAACTGAATTCTCCTCCATTCTTCCTTCTCTCTGAATTGTTGTACTGTTGAGTTGAGCTGGTGAACCTCGCCGGCCTTCCTCCTCGGCGTGCACCGTGAAGGAGGCTGAACGGTATCTCCGAGCCATTGCCAAAGAGTTCACCTGCACAGGGCGGCCATAAAGTTTCTGGGCAGCGCAACCGATTTGTTTCTTCCGCAACATCGACTATTTCCACAACCGCGTCTATGCTATGCTGCCTTCTGTTCTTCAGCAAGTCCGATAGTAAGTCATTCGTGTGTTTAATCGACTCTATTAAAATACAATTCTTGAGATATTTTGAAGTACAATGTGTTGCTTATTGTTTTATGCATCTCTATTCTTTCGTTATCTTTGCCTCAAAATGAAATCTAGAATAAAATTATTGCGCCTATTTACAACACTTGTCAACTAGACAAGCTTGAAAATTGGAATGGTGGCACCAGTAAGTATACAGAAGCATAATCGGATCTATATGTCTTCTTTCAGATTTGTTTGTGATTCTAATGTAAAATATTAGAAAATGTGATCCACACAATGGCCACTTTGATCTTCTTGTTCTTTCTGGTCTGTATATAGCAACTTATCAGCCTAGCCCTAGCTAATTTGCGTGTCTAACTGGTACATATAATAATTAGAAATTAATAGGGTTAGGCTGTTAATGCTAATTGGTTGTTTTGTGATGGATTGGCACTCATTTTTTAGGCTAGATTGATGTTTCGTTAATTTCATTAGGTTTCATGAATATTCAGAAAAATTCAATGCTAAGTTTTATGACGTTTCATTAATACGTTTCATGAGGTTTCATTGTATAGTTTCATGTCTAAGTTTGCAGTTTCATAAGGTATTTGATAGTTTTAATAACTATGTTTCAGTATGTTTCATGAGTTCACAACTAAGTTTCACAACGTTTCATAGATAAGTTTTATAAAGTTTCACGATGTTTCATAAAGTACAATAGGTTTAAGTATCATATTTTTACGGATATGTTTCTTGACATTCCATGAGTGTTTCATTAATATGTTTCATAAGGTTTCATCACATAGTTTCATGTCTAAATCATCAGATACTGATAGTCTGTACGGCTTTGTTTCAGTTGGTTCATGTTTTAGGGCTAAGTTTCGTATATAACTTCCATGAGGTTTCACAGTGTTTTATCTAGATATGCAAACCCTGTGAAACACGCTTGATTTTTTGAATATTCGACGAATCTCATGAAACTAGTTTTCATTTGTTTTTCTTTGGAACCTGCGAAACTTTGAAGTAAACCTCCTGTAACTCAGTTAAAATTATTTTGAATCTCGCTTTATGACAAAACTTGTAGTTTTGTATTAAAAACTCATTGAAATTTGTTGAGACATGCTGAAATATTTATAAAATCTGTTTAAAACTCTTTTGAAACCTAACAAAACGTGAATAGAATACTTTGAAACCTAATAAAACATGCTATACCCTTGTCGGAAGGTAGGAGAACTATCGAGATCGCACTCCAGTCCCTTCTCTTCCATGCATCCTGACGTTTCCACTGACAATATAATACATGTCATGCATGTATATACCATTTATACATTTGTACAGTATATATGTGTGGTCATCTTCTTTCTAGTATTTGGATATACCACCAGATTGATTAGAGCATCAGCCGACTGGCGTCTACTATACTGGATGAGACGAGACATGCTATACCATTCCAACGGTATAGTGTACAGTAGCACTACTAAAAAAAATTGAATAATTGTTTAATCGATTTTTTCCTAGCTGATTTTTTTGATCGATCATTTTCGCAACTGATTTCCCCACATTTTTTAGGCGATGAACTCCGAATGCAAAATTCAGTATACGCCGTATCATCCAGGGCAGGCAATTGACCGACTAATGATGAACCTTCGCGCACATTCAAAAGTTCCTGCCGCTGGCCGTTCTAAACTCGTAGATAGCTAGCGGACCTACCTCTTTTTAGTCTCAATTTTGGTGTTATTACTCTGATCCCTAAGGTTCAAGAAGCTAACATCATTCAACAAGATGCACCGATTTGTCTCTTGAATGTGAGCTATAAGATTTTCACTAAAGTGGCCACTTGTAGACTAAACTCGGTGGCGATAACGTGATCGATCCGACACAAACGGCTTTTATGAAAGGAAGAAATATTCTTGAAGGGGTTGTGATCCTTCATGAAGCGTGCATGAACTCCATCGTAAAAATCAAAAGCGGGATAATTCTTAAATTAGATTTCGAGAAAGCCTATGATAAAGTTCGATGGCCCTTTACAGATCGGACCCTTCAGTATGAAAGGTTTTTCGCCCAAGTGGATCGCATGGGTTAAGACTTTCATTTATGGGGGAAGTGTAGCTGTGAATGTTAACGATGATGTTGGCAATTACTTTCAGACTAGAAAAGGCCTTCGGCAAGGGGATCCTTTATCTCCTTTATTGTTTAACATCATAGCTGATATGTTAAAAGTGCTTATAAGCAGAGCTAAATTGGATGGGCAATTTGACGGAATTATACCACACCTAGTTGATGGGGGGCTTTCAATCCTTCAATACGCAGATGACACTATACTCTTCTTGGATCATGATCCTGATAAGGCTCGTAATATGAAGCTACTTACGTATGCGTTTGGAGCAGCATCGGCCTTAAGATCAACTTTCATAAGAGTGAGATTTTCTGTTTTGGGAAAGCCCATGAGCATCGGATTATTACACTCACTTGTTTGGATGCAAAGCCGTAATTTTCCGATCAATTACCTTGGCATTCCAATACATTATAGGAAGCTAAGAAATTATGATTGGAGGAAGGTTGAAGAACGTGTTGAAAAAAGGCTCGATGGTCGGAAAGGAAGAATCTCTCTATCGGAGGGCGCCTAGTTTTGATTAACTCGGTGCTTTCATGAGTCTTCCGATGTACATGATGTCCTTCTTCTCCTTACCCAAAGGAGTCCTTAAAAATTAGATTATTTTCGATCTAGATTTTCTTGGCAAGGCGATGAGCATAGGAAAAATATAGACTTACCAAATGGAGCATTCTATGCCATCCAAAAGAACAAGGAGGTCTTGGGATTCATGATCTAAATGTTAAAAATACTGCCCTTCTTAGCAAATGGCTTTATAAACTGCTTTCTTCAGATGGGATGTGGCAACAAATTCTCCGAAACAAGTACTTGGGTTCAAAGCCTTTGGCCCAAGTGGTTTGGAAGAATGGGGACTCTCACTTTTGGTCTAGTTTAATGAAGGTGAAACGAGATTTTCTTCGTTTCGGAACCTTTATTGTGAAGAATGGATCTCAAATTCGTTTTTGGGAAGACATTTGGATGGGTGGATCACCTTTGTGCGATCAGTATCCTTCCCTGTATAACATAGTCAGACCTAAATTTATTTCAATTTCAGATGCTTTGAGCTCTTCTCCTCCTAGCTTTTCTTGGCGTAGATCTCTCATTGGCTCTAAGCTGGTTGCTTGGAATGAATTACTGGCCCGCATTGATGGAGTGTCTCTTTCGCAAGAGCAAGATATCTTTTATTGGAACCTAACCTCTAATGGCCAGTTCTCCGTAAAATCCCACTATGCTGCCTTAATACTCGGGATCATCCCCAATGAGAATAAAAAGCGTGGAAGTTAAAAGCTCGTTGAAGATTAAAATCTTTTGTGGTACCTCAAGAGGAGTGGTGCTTACAAAAGATATTTTAGCTAAACGAAATTGGAAGGGTAATTTGTCTTGTGTTTTACGCCACAAAAGCGAGACAATCAAACATTTGTTCTTGAGTGCCGCCGCTCGATGCATTTGGTGGATTCTTCATTTAGCAACCGGATAAAACAACTTTGATTGCATCGAACATTTGTTTGGGAATTGGCTTTATAGTATGAATAAAAGATGAAACCTTTGTTTACTGTTTGGAGCGTCGGCTTTGTCTTTGGTCACTTTGGATTTGCGAAACGATGTGGTTTTTAACAGGAAGTCTTTGTCATCTCCTCTACAGGTTATCCACTTGGCGGCTTACTGCCTCTCCAGTTGGTCTATTCTTCAGCAGGAAGATCTGCAGGATTTGGTTGTGGTGGGATCGCAATTGTTGGTGAAGACGGCCAAATCTTTCTTCTCCCAGACTCACGGGTGGCGGTCTAGTCTTCGGATTGCGGATCACTAGAGTGTGTCTGTCTTTTCTTTTACTTTTCTTTCCTTTTTCTTTATGGCTGTGTGTTCTAAACAGAAGCCGGGAGTGTGCCAAGGCTTTGTATCTTCTCGATGTACTGTTCTTGGTATTAATATATTTGCTTCCTTTATCGAAAAAAAAGATAGCTAGCGGACTGATCGATCCCACTACACCATGTATATATCTCTCTACCGAGTGCTTGTCCATCGCCAATTTGCCGTCACGACGACGACACTACGCCAATTTGTTAATTTCACATCACAACAGCGACACTACGCCGTGCCGCCGCTGGCTGGCTGACCGCGCGAGAGGGGCGAGACCCCTTCGAGGAAGGCACCACCGCCGAGACCCCTTGGACCACCTCGCCTCATCGCGCCGAGACGAGGACTGCTGCCGCCGCTGGAGAGGCGTCCTGTGCAGCAACCGGCCGGACGGCCGCGGGCGGCCGTGTCATCAAGCTTGACCTCTGGAGCGGTGCTGTCCTCTTGGTTTTTTTTTTCTCGAGATCGGTGCCACGTAAGTTGTTCCAAAGTCGTCAGTCGGTCACAATTACACGCTCTCAACTGTACCATATGGTTCAAGTAGCCATATGCTTACAGCAGTCATGGGAAAAAAGCAGCCGTATAATGCTACACCCTCTGTTCTGAATACACGTCATTCTAGTTATCAAATTTTATTCTAAATACATGTTGGAAATCTAGGTATTATTTTTGTTTCAGATTTAAATATTAAGCTAATTTTCAAAATGATTAAAGACAACAGACAAGACAACAGGCACCACATGCTACTGAAAAATAGATCCAGAAATACCATATATGAGACGAACAAAGAATTCTTACGATGGGCTTGATGATGAAAAGGAGGCAGCGCAGTAGCGACCGGCCGTAGAGGAAGTAGTCGACATCGTGGATCGCATCCAACGTCCAGAAGCAGGAAGAAGAGCTTGAGCGGTCGCGCAGTTGCGCTGCCTAGAAACCTTATTGTCGCTCCCGTGTAGGTTCTCGCAGCGGCAACGGTTCGGAGATCCCGCTCTCCTCGGTGAAGAACAAGTGCAGTAAGAAGACGCAACACAGATCACAGAGGATGAAACGTGAGCGCTAGAGACAAAAGCTCTATTCTGTCTAGACGTCTCCAGACTTTATAGCCTCTCATTACAGCACCATTAAACGCTAGTAACTGCTATAATGATCATTACAGCGCCATTAAACACTAGTCACGCGGGAAAACACACGCGGAAATGCGCGGTAATTCGCGAAATACGCGCGCGCGCGTGTGACTTTAGCCGTGCTCCTCACTCTCCACATGCCTCATTACAAGGTATGGTGGGAGCTCTCCCTTTTAAATTGACATTCTCCTCTCTCAACTAACAATATGGTACTAATCTTTGTAGCTTTGGCATTAGAGATAAATGGGCCACATGGGCCACATTTCTAACAATACATACCATCAAACAATTTTGAAGTAACTTTTTACCATTTTTTCTTCCATACTCCTTCCTTTTTAGCTATTTCCAATGCCATTAATTTACTACCATGGACTAGATTAAAACACATCAACTAAAGATCTAATAAAGAAAAGTAATACAGTTTTTTTATGTAACTCGGTGAAAATGCAAAAATATAAAATAACATCTTTTTAGGAACAGGGACCAGCTAGCTAGCATACTTGAGGAAGCCAGAGATTAGTGGACGACTTCATGTCTTAGCATAGTTGAGGTCGCTAGTGCCTAGGCTCATCACCTTTTGACTGGCTTACCGCACTAATCTCTATCGGCATGAATTCGCTCTGTAGCTAGCTAGGAAAGGCCACTTGACCGTACGTGTTGACTCGATCGAGCAGCTTGTAATTAAGAGTGCCATCAAGGGTGTGTTTGGTAGAGCTTCAGCTCCACCAGATCCGTAGAGGTGGAGCTCTGAGTACATTAAGAATGTTTAGATGGATCATATTGTTTACAGTTTAGACCAAAAATATAAACTTAATTCACTTTATTTTAGCCTATAGGTTTCAGATCTCAGATGAGACTAAAATCTAGAGCTCTACCAAATAGTCTTTTAAAAGTCAGTAAGCACGCACGCAGGACGCAACAAATTTAACGATTCACCGTGCATCCCACCGCCAGCTGTTTCTTGCTCCTCGTCGCGGCTGCGACACGAACGGCTCCGACTGTCGACTGCATTTATTGCACTACCAATACTTAATTACAGTATAAATTGGGTACGTGCCCCGTGCATTATTAGCTCGTGCACACACCATATGCTAGATCAGAGAAGTTGTGGCCGCAACCCTGCCTAACCATTAACCACCATGCGTCCCACCACCAAGCTGCTCTTCTTCCTCGCCGTCGTAGCAGCCACCACCTCGACGTCCTTCACCACCCATGCTACCAGCACCGGCACCGTCTGCGTGCAGCGGGAGCGGACGCCTTCGGCATTCAGCGGGGCATCACCAGCGACCAGCAGGCGTCCTTGCCTCGTGGCAGCGAGTTGCTGGGTAGGACTGTTGCGGTGGAGAGGAGTTCGTGCAACAACCGGATCGCCATGTCCTCGAGCTTCAGCTCAGATGAACATCTAGATTTGTCTACTTTCCTGATGAAGAGACAGCTTTGGTTGGCCAGATAAGTCGTTCTTTGCTCTCCTTAAAGTATCTGGAGTACCTTGATCTCAGCTTCAATGAACTCCAGGGGTATGGTGGTATCCTGGAGTTCATGGGCTCTTTCAAGAACCTCAGATATCTTAACCTCTCTGGAATACCATTTGATGGTAGAGTGCCTCCTCAGCTCGGTAATCTTTCAAAGCTACAATATCTTGACCTTTCTAGCATGTCACTCGATGTTACTAGCAAGCGTCATCCTTACTCCACAAATTTGTCTTGGTTAACACGTCTATCTTTGTTACGGTACCTCAACCTTGGGGCAGTTAACCTCAGCAAGGTTGCTGATTGGCCTCATGTGGTCAACATGATTCCTTCTTTGAGAATCCTTGATCTTTCTGATTGCGAGCTTATAAGTGCAAACCAATCGCTCCCACACCTTAACCTTACAAATCTCGAGGAACTCGATCTCTCCAAAAACTACCTTGGCCACCCAATTGAATCTTGTTGGTTTTGGAACCTAACAAGCCTTAAGCGCCTCAATCTTGAGGGTAATGGTCTATATGGTCAATTTCCAGAGGTGCTGGGAGATATGGTATCTCTCCAGGTTCTAATATCATCCAATAAAATGAACATTAAAACGACAAACTTGACAACCCTATGCAACTTGAGAGTCCTACACCTCGATGGGTGTTTCTCCTATGGAAACATAGCCGAGTTAACAGAAAGGTTGCCACAGTGTTCGTCAAACAAATTGCGGGACCTGTCTTTGTCGGGGAATAATTTGAAAGGAATCCTACCAAATTGGTTTGGGGGGCGCTTGACCAGTTTGGACATCTCTAGGAACAATATTATTGGACCTCTGCCAGCATTTATAGGGAATCTTCCTAACGATTTATACGACGTCGATGGTGGCGAAATATCTTTGGCTGGCCAGACAAGTCCTCCTTTGTTCTCCTTGCAACATCTGGAGCACCTTGATCTCAGTGAAAACAACCTCACTGGACCTGTGCCTTCTGATATCGGTATGCTCAATAATTTGACTTACTTGGACCTAAGGGACAATAACCTTGATGGTGTGATCACACATGAACACTTTGCTAGTCTAACAAGCTTAAAGACAATAGACTTATCTGGTAATGCCTTGAAGATCATGGTGGATCCTGAATGGTTGCCTCCCTTTATACTTGAATATGCATATTTTCAACTTTGCCAGATGGGTCCTCTATTTCCCCATTGGCTGAAATGGCAGGTCGATATTATTGATCTTGATATATCAATAGCGGTATAACTGATGCTCTTCGGTGGTTTGTAAGTACCTTTTCAAATGCCGTTAGTTTGGACATCTCCAAAGAACGGAATCAAGCGGTAGCTACCGACAAACATGGAGGCTATGACGTCATTAATGAACTCGATTTGAGTTCAAACAAGCTAACGGTCAAATACCTCGATTGCCGATAAACCTCGCCTTTTGGACCTCTCCAAAGAACGGAATCAGCGGTAGCTTATCGACAAACATGGAGGCTATGGCGTCATTAATGAACTCGATTTGAGTTCAAACAAGCTAACTAGTCAAATACCTCGATTGCCGATAAACCTCACCTTTTGAACATCTCCGAAGAACGGAATCAATGGTAGCTATCGACAAACATGGAGGCTATGACATCATTAATGTAAATCTATTTGAATTCAAACAAGCTAAGCGGTAAAATACCTCGATTGCCGATAAAACTCAACGTATTGGACCTCTCCAGGAACTCTCTGTCAGGACCTCTGCCAGCAAACTTTGGAGCTCCATACATATGGGGACTGCATCTCTTCTCCAACCTTATCACCGGTCATATCCCACGGTCCATTTGTGAATTGCAAGACCTGGATATCTTCAGCATATCCAACAATCTTTTGGAGGGAGAATTTCCTCAATGTTTTGAGCCGACACTGAACCCGAGAGTAGTACTTTTAAGTAACAATAGATTCTCCGGAGAGTTCCCATCATTTTTGCAAAGATGCACAGAGCTATTTGTCCTGGATCTAGCATGGAATAATTTCTCTGGAAGATTGCCCATGTGGATTGGAAACTGTGTGAACCTAGAGATAGTAAGACTGAGCCACAATATGTTCTCTGAAAGTATTCCGGCAACCATAACCAATCTTACACGCCTTGCTCATCTGAATCTTGCAGACAATGGTATATCAGGTGTCTTACCCCGGCATTTTTCAAACTTCATGGGTATGGCGTCAAGAAGGCGTAATTTCACTTGGTTCCCGTCATCTTTTATGAATCTGACTGTGATCACGAAGGGGCAAGAATGTTATTACGATGATTACGAAATTTATGACATGGTGAGCATCAACTTTTCATCGAACTACCTAACTGGTGAAATTCCAGAAGATATTGCCTCTCTTGATGCAGTTATAAATTTGAATTTATCAAGGAATTACTTGAGTGGAAAAATTCCAGGCAGGATTGGGATCATGCAGTCATTGGAATCACTCGACCTCTCGAGGAACAAACTTTATGGAGAAATCCCACCAGGCCTGTCAAATCTAACATACTTAAGCTACGTGGACTTGTCTTACAACAACCTCACAGACGGATACCAGCAGGTCGTCGACTTGACACCCTCTACACAGAAAACCCATCTATGTACGACGGCAACGACGGTCTTTGTGGACATCCTCTTCAGAAGAATTGCTCAAACGATAGTGCATCAAAGCATGGTGTTCACAGTGAAAGAGACTCTGAGCCGAAGTTCTTTTACTTTGGACTTGGATTAGGATTTGTTGTTGGTCTCTGGGTGGTGTTTTGTGCCATCTTATTCAAGAAAGCATGGAGGATTGCTTATTTCCGCCTCTTCGACAAGGTATATGACAAAGTGTATGTGTGTGTCGTCGTTAAGTGGGCAAGCTTGGCCCAAAAGACGGCTACACATTAAGCAATTGGCAAGATTGGCTTGATAGGCAATAATGTTCAGTTGGTGGCTTGGTGCCATGACTACGACTAGCTAGTGCTATGAATAAATGAAGGTGAAGACGGTCTTTGTTTAGTTGTGCATGTTGTTTTGCTTAATTCCTGTGATGTATGTACACTATCGGTTTGTACTCTCTTCTTTTTTTAGAACCACTATCAGTTTGTACTTGTGGTGATTGGTGAAGCCACGGAATGAATGCTACGTCAATCCAACCATATTTGTGACTGGTACTCCCTCCGGCCATTTTTATTAGATGTATTTTGACTTTGCACAAGGTTTAAGATTGTGTTAAAATTGAGAAAAATATAAAAGAAAATGGCTAAGATGCCCCACTTAATTGTCTTAGAAGTATGAAATATATACTTTGTGTGGATGGTAATGAATAAACGCATATGGTTGAGAGAGAATATATATATAGGGGTATAGAAGGAAAGGTCTTATTAAATCTACATGCAAGTCTTATATTTGTGAACAAAATCATTTAAAAAATAAGACTTATAAAAGTGAACGGAGGGAGTAATCCACAGTAAGACTTCAGGGAAAAATACTTTATAAAGAAGAACCAATATAAGAGGGTGTTGGCGCCGAAAAAGAGACAATCAGCCTCAGCACATGCAAACATCAGGTTTACCTGGTTCAAGGCGCGTCATCCGATTTGATCCTGCAATTGGCAAGATGAGAAATCCAAACAGCTATTATAACCAATTAGATGTTTGATAAAGATAAATCTAAGCAGCCTATTAAAGCCGATTCGATAATTGATAAAGGTATTCCGCGGAATGGGTGTGTAGAATAGTACTTCCGTGATACTGTAGCATAAAACAATACTTCAGTGGTACTGTTGCATGGAATGGGGTTATTTTTACAAAAAAAAAAAAGAAGGGTACTTGTTTTTTTTAAAAAAGGAAAGGACCATATGAGTAGTCAGTTCCTCAACATAAGCCAAAAGGACTTTGCTCTACCAGCTTTTCTGTTTTCCTGCATGTACTCCAGGTGATCAAAGTGCTCCATCACAACAACAGGCTTCAAAAGACAGCATTTCTATCAACACATCTCAATTCTTGTAACTATAGGCCTCCATTCCTTCTTTGCTTGAAAGACTTCAGCTCCTAGCAGCTCTAGAATTCTTGCTCCTTGTTTGATAGCTTCCTGATTTGTGTCCTTTATCTGTAATTGAGCTTAGGAATTCAACCAATAACAAATCAGAAAAAAAAATAAAACAAATGAGATCTGAAGGCAACTTTGTTTTTTTAGCTAAAAGAGCTGAAATGTGTGGGATCCCATTAGCTCTGATCCCTATGGTTTTACGTTCTATGGATGAATGTTTGTTATGAATTACATTCTCTTGATCATAGACTTGTAAGACTCAAACTACGTAGTTTGGTTTCTGGTAATAGAAATCGGGTGCTTTTGAGCAGAGCTTCAATGTTTTTCCTCTCAATACAAGTTGCACAAATCTTAAAACAAGCGAAGTGGTAAGTAATCATCATCTATCATCAATTCATACTTTAATATTTGTGTAATTGTTAAAAAGAAAAGTATGGAAGTACCTCTCTTTTTTTATATTTTTTTGATCGATCTTTTTCACAACTGTGATTTGCGATGAACTCCGAATGCAAAAATCAGTATACGCCGTGTCATCCATGACAGGCAATTAATTGACCGACAAATGACGAACCTTCGCGCGCATTCAAAAGTTCCTGCCGCACACACATACACCAATTAACCACTGGCTGCTCTAAAGTCATCCGCTGATCGATCCCACTACGCCATGTATCTCTCTGTCGACTTCTTGTCCATTGCCAATTTGCCATCACAACTACGCCGTGCCGCCGCTTGCTGGCTGCCTGCCTGCATACGAGCAGCTGGCCTTCAAGGAAGGCACCACCCAGTGGCGGAGCCAGAAATTTCTAAAGGAGGGGCCTAAGAATAAAGTAAATCCCTACTAATGATTGATATTTAAAGTTTAATATTCCATCCGTTCCAAAATATAGGGCGTATTAGAATTCAAAAAAGTCTTTTGAAGTAAACTTTGACCATTAATTTCTGTTATAATATATTATGAATTGTTATGAAACCAACAATAATTGAAAGATAAGTGAAATATGAATCAATTGACATATCTTTTGTAATTTAAACATGCACATAATTTAACTAATTCTTGGTTAAAATTTATGTAACTTGACTTTTCCTAAATCTAATATGTCCTATATTTTAGAACGGATGGAGTATATAGTAAATACAATATGTAGCACTTATAACTTATCGAAATTTCAAAATCATATATATATATTACATACTGTTTTCATAATATATATATATATATATATATATTATATACACACACATTCATGAGCTGCCGGGGCCAGGCCCCACCACGCCCCCCCGACAGCTCCGCCTATGGCACCACCTCCCCTCATGGCGCCGTGACGAGGACACTGCCGCCGCCGGTGGAGAGGCGTCCGGTGCAGCAACGGCCGGCGGCCGTGTCATCAAGCTTCACCTCCGGAACGTTGCTGTCCTCTTCATTTTTTTTTTCTCGAGAGAGGGAGTGCCAAATGTCACTCGTATGATCGTATCCAGAGACGGTGCTACATAAGCTGTTCCAAAGCCGTCAGTCGGTCACAATTACACGCGTAACTCTAACAGGGTATATGACAAAATATATGTATTTGTTGTTGTCACTTGAGCAAGCTTGGCACAAAAGACGGAAATTTTCGTATTTTATACAAGAAATGAGCAGTATTTACAGAAATATACAACAATCTCGTGTATTTACAGAAATCCTCACAATTTCAGAATCTGAAAACGCTAAATCGCTATTTCGCTGAATCGAAAATGCGAATCATCAGATTCGCTTTTGAAATCGCGAATCAAGTATTTCGCTTTTGAAAAAACGAAATTACGATTCGCAATTTGAAAACGCGAAATCCACATGCCACGCCGCTGCAATTTCGGGTCGCAAATTGACCGTCATTGCCACGCTGGCTGCAATTTGAGGATGCGAAATTGACCGGTCTTCCTGCTCGTCTGCGTGCTTTCGGCGAATTCAATCTGGCGGGTCCCACTCGCATGCAATGCAGAGAAAATGAGTTGGCTTCTTCCGCTCGCATGCGAGAAAGCCCCACGCTGGCAGCGCGATCACGTGATATCCGGACCCTATGATGCTAATCAATTACTCTTGCTTTTGCAGTACATACACTCGCAGAGGCCCTCCGGGTTCGTGGAGCTATAAATCGAGCTTCCGGGTCTCGCCGCCATTCAAGAGGAACCCGACAGAAGAGATTTTGAGTTAGTAGCTCCGCCAGAGAGTGGTTCATGAATGATGAAGAGTTAATTTTGCAGAGCTGTGAGGAGTTGATTTGCATGAAGAAACGAAAGTATAGCATTGCGCGTCCACTACAAAGACAGTATTTATATTAGTTATAATTAGGTTACAAGTTAGCGATATATTGTAATTGTTTTAGATGTATTAGCTTACATTAATTTATGTAGTTGTTGCAAATGACTTAATTTTATGTATTTGTTGTAGCGATTTATTTTTGTGTAGTTGTTTTAGAATTTTTTTTGTGTAGTTGTTTTAGCGCTTAATTTTTTTAGGTGTAATAGCCACATTAATTTATTTATTTGTTATAGCGATTTAGTTTTATGTAGTTGTTTTAGCGACCTCCAAATTTTGTTTTAGCAACTTAGAAAATAGGAAGCTAGATGGCCTAGACCACCTTTGTAAGGGCAGCATCCTGTTCCTACTTGATTTTAATCACGTATAACATCAATAAGCTCATTTTGGTATAATTTCAATAGAATAACTAGATCTGAAAGCTACATGAAGAACATAAGTCGATGACGGAACATAGGGAACAAAGAGTCGCTTTCCTTTCACGTTTCAGATTAGTTTGAAAACAAATAGAAGGTAGCGACTTATTCTTCTGTAGTTGTTGTAGCGAGTTATTTTTATGTAGTTGTTGTAGCGATTTCTTTTTGTGCAGTTGTTTTAGCGACTTATTTTTGTGTAGTTGTTGTAGCGACATAAATTTATTTAAATCACAGAGTGGTTCGTAACTGATAGAAGAGTTTAATTTGTAGGAGTGGTGAGGAGGTGATTTGTGTGAAGAAACGACTATAATATTCTACTGGCGAATTACAAAGATGTATTTATATTAGTTGTAATTAGGTTACAGTTAGAAGAAGAGTTTATATTACAGTTAGCGATATATTGATTTGTTGTTGTACTGCTGGATAATTTTTTTAGATGTATTAGCGACATTAATTTATCTATTTGTTGTAGTGACTTGGTTTTATGTTGTTGTTTTGGCGATCTAAATTTTCTGTAGTTGTTTGTAGTTGTATTAGCGACACTAATTTATCTATTTGTTGTAGCGTTTTTTTTTGTGTACTTCTTGTAGCGACTCATTTTTATGTAGTTGTCGTAGCGGCTAATTTATGTGTAGTTGTTATAGAAACTTATTTCTCTGTAATTGTTTTAGCGGCCTAATTTTTTTAAGGTGTAATAGCCACTTTAATTTATTTATTTATTGTAGCTTACTTAGTTTTATGTAGTCGTTGTAGCGACTAATTTTTGTGTAGTTGTTTCGAAACTTATTTTTGTGTAGTTGTTTTAGCGGCCTAATTTTTTTTAGGTGTAGTAGCCACATTAATTTATTTATTTGTTGTAGCGACTTAGTTTTATGTAGCTGCTTTCATCGATCTAAATTTTGTGTAGTTGTTTGTAGTTGTATTAGCCATAATGTATCTATTTGTTGTGGTGCATTATTTTTATGTAGTTGTCGAGTTTAACCTATTTTTATGTAGTTGTTTTGTCTAATGGACTAAAGACAATTAGGTACTCATATTTACCGTGATAAATTTGGAATGCATTTGAAATGTTTGCTAGAATATATTTCGGGAACGGCTCATTGCTTTTGCACGGTGAGGCTCGTGATTTACGCAGAATTGTGAGCACTTAGAGACAAGGCTAGGTACTCCAAATAATTTGGCGGACCTTAAAGCACATGTTGTTGCTCTGCTTGGTCTCGACCCGCCAACCCACAAAGTTCGTCTAGAGGGGTCCGCCCACGCTTTGTTCAACCAATACACATGCGGTGGTGTACACACTCTTCCAAGTTATGACTCATGATGCATGGGATCTCTATGTTCTAAGGCAGAGAGGAGAATTTTGAGGTCGGCGTGCACGCCGACATTTCGGCCCGGAGAACTCGTGAGGTGGGACAAGTAGCCATCCTCCCGAGCTTGCCGAGTGCATGTACCTCATGAGGCAAAGACATGAGGAGGAAGGACCGCCAGCGCCCTAAGTCGAAGGTAACGAGGCGAGGTGGATGCGACAAAGACGAATGAAGAAGACGGGGAAGCGGGACGAGGAAGCGGCAGACGACGCACGACTCCGGCCTCCCGCCATAGAGTATTTCCGTGGATCGGTCACCTTGATCGCATTTATAGCGGATTACAATGCCTTATCCGTGTGGGGGTACCAAAGAGAGCGACATCCAACCGACACGGCTTGGGAGCAAGTTGGAGGCCATCCACTTCCTAAACAACTATGCCATTACGACAAGACGGAGCACGTGCTTTTGAGGTCCGAGCCGACCGCTTATGAGGTTAGGTGCACGGCACCTGCGTGTCCCTTCTTCGCTCGAGTACACAAACCCAAACACGATGAGTTCTTTGTGATCAAGAGACACAGAGCTCATACGCACGCGAGGAGTCGATTAGGAACATGAGCGCCTCAGATGCGAGGTTCATAGCGCAACTCCCGGTGACCATCGTTGGGAAGGACATAGGATGACCCTAGTACAATAATAGAGGAAGTTCACACAAGAACCGGATGGTCATCACGCATGAAAGACGGCTTGGAGGGCAAGCGAAGGCATTGAAGATGCCGTCGGAGGGTTCAAGAGTCCTTTAACTATGCCCCTAGATTGTTACGTAAGATGCATGGCGACAAACCTGTGGACGCAGTTTGCAATGGGCGATGAGCCAAGACGGCCAAGACGGATCGTACACCTCGGCCAACGATACCGCTTTGTTGTTTTGGTCTTTTGGACAATGCATCAAGCCTTCGTGCATTGCAGCCGCTTATATGTGTAGATGGCACCTTTCTAAGTGGGAAGTTCCGTGGGACACTATCGACAGCCTGGGCGGCCGATGCCGATAATAGGATCGCCCCACTTGCCTTTGCCTCGGAGAGTGAGAACAACGATAATGGTTGTGGTTCCTTAGTCTCGTCAAGAATAAGGTAGTGGGTACGAGGGAGCAGTCTCGTGTAATCTTTAACCGTAATAAGGGCTTTCAGACGCGTTAGACGTGATGCACGACAAAGACGCCCACCGCGCTGAGTTGGCCCGACGGCAGAGGAGGTGGTGCATGCGCCATCTTGGAGCCAACTGCACACAAGGTACAAGAACAGGCACTTGTGAAGACCTTCAAGTCCTTGTGCCTTCAAAATCAAGATCGCAAGTTCAACGCAATTTGGGCCCATTTGAATGAGTCAACTCTAAGATGATGGAAGAAGAGGGAACACAGGAGGATCATCTGCGTTCTCGGATGGTTGGAGGTCGACAAGGCGTGCAGCGTCTCGCGCAACCTTTAGCTGCTGGATCGCCGGAAACCACGGAAGGTGGGCGCCTCGCATATTACACCTAACGGAGCGAGGTAAAACATTGCTTTAGTACGCCCTCGATTGTACTCTATTTTTTTGTGCTACCGCCACGCTAGAGAATGACATATCGTGTACAATGTGATGACCACGAACATTGCGAGGCTTTCAACAATGTTCTTAAGGGTGTTCGTGGCCTACTCTCGTGTTCCATCATTGAGCCGACATTCTACCGCCGCGGATTACTTCCGAGACCGTGGTCCGACCACGAGGGTGCGACACGGCGACGCGACCGAGAGTGGAGAAGCCGCGAAGCAGCTGGCGACGCTAAGGCGCACTTCCACCGCAGACAGAATTTTCGACCTTACTACTTAACAAATTCGAGGTATTGTGCAAGCGGAAATATGCATCGGGTTTAGGCCGTGACACGCCACAACAATGCGAGATAGGGGCCGACACGCTATTTGCACCTCAATAAGCCTAAGCTTCAAGATATTCCGCGGCTCCCACGGCTTGCCGCTGTCGGAGACATGGGCGAAACGATGCCTCGCAGCTCATTTCGCGTGGTACTACACCGCCGCAAGCATCGAAGAACACGTGGCGCCCAAGATGTCTTCCTTCACCATTGGGACCAACTACAAGACCATTGATGGGCCAACATGGTACCCTTACCCGCCGCGGTCGACGATTGAAGCCGGAGGCCTAGCAAATAAAGGATCCACGGTGACATGGATGTCGCATGCCGCGGCACGGTCTCGGAAGTGCAAGTTATGCAAACAACCGTGGCATGACCGTAGGAGGTGTCCCAACCGCAACCCTTAGTACGTTGTAAACGCCGCTACGCCATGTATTCGTGGTAACTTGTTTGTTTCAATGTATGAACATCTATGGTACTTTGTAAAAATGCTTTTCCTTGCCTTGTCATATTATGTGCATACAACATTGCTCCACAGACGGTGATGGAGCGTCTTCCTCTCCCCGAGCTACTCCGTGAGACATACGATGCACCCCATAGATCACGAGCTATATCGGCAGGGATCCAGGTTGGTAATGAATTTTGAAGAACGCCGCTTTAATCGCGGATTTATCGCATCGAGATATTGCTTTTGTGCGCTTGGACCCACTTGCCACACGACGCACAAGACAGATCAAGGCCGTGGACCTCGCTTCCATCGCCTCGCTTGCTGTAAGGTGGTCGCTACCATTTGCCCTAATGATGGACTCCGAGTCGATGGAGGACGGCACCAGACACCCATCTCGCCGCTGATCGGGCACTTGTCACCGGGCTCGCGGACAGTGGCTCGAGACCCATACATTTCACTTCCCGCTCGAGAGATGGCTATAACTCAAGGACGTGGCCATGCTCACCGCCTACCTATCGAGGTCGACCCGCCGTTACCACCCGCCCCGCGCGACAACAATGGATCCTTTACATCTCGCAAAGGTATGTCATGTTCGAACGCATTTTATGCATTTGTTGAAGGCAATATCACCGATTGTTCAGACGACCTTGTCATTGCGGTGTTCGGGCGGCAAGACAATCGAAGGAGACGGCAAGGCCCAAGACATGGCTACGGGCCTTGCAGAGTATGAGGCTTGCCCCTCGATGCGACGCCGAGTTGGTACGACGCACTACGAGCTTTATTGCATTACTACCCGGCGGGGCGTAATGTTCTCGCAACACGCCAGGGATGTCATCCTCCTCACATTATATGGTTAGCCCGGAGCTCGCGGATAACCCCGAGGAGGCAACAGCCAGCATACCGATCTCGCCGTGTTGGCATCCACCTACAAGGGATGCGATGCGCGTAAGCGGCGTAAACCAAACGGGCATTACGGGTGCTTGCACCGCTTCAGATGTGGAGTTGGGAGTACCTCCCAATCTCTAGGCCTTACGCGTCGAGGCGGTACTACCCATTGGTCATCGACGACGACGCCCCGAGGCTACGCCATTCAACGATGGGTTACCGTTGATGCATGCACGTTGAGGTGGAACCTCAAGATGACCGCGGAGCTATTACCGTGTCATTGCCGATATAGACCTACTCACCGCAGAGCATGTGACATGGAACTGTGGAGCGATGACCGAGCAATGCATATAGCTTCAAGGTCGATATCGTTGTTGCACGCACGGACAACAAGACTATGGATGACCAACTGCTTGCGGTTGTACATGCACGCAGCTTGAGGTTTACCCCCAGCCGCGGTACAGAGACGCTTTGGGTATACGTAGGTGCCCGCCCACCGCCGGACGCCGTGAATCGCACGGGTATGTTCGACCTACACATAATTCCGTGAACCTGGTTGTACCAACAATTTTAACCATTCTCGTGTTTTCACAATACAGAAGACCGCAAAGGGCGGATCGAGTCACGACCGTCACATGCGCACCGTCACCATGTGGCTAGCCGGTTGACACGCAATGCGGAACGCCTGCCTCCTTCCGCCCATATGATCCGAGGGAACACACGATTACCTTGAGTGGTACCTCCTCAAGACGCCGCGACCTTACTCAAAGGATATGTCGAACAACGAGCACGACCATATCCCGAGGATGAGTTCGTGGCTGCCCACGCCTTGGTAAGACCCAAATTGTTGTATGTACCGTCATTACAAATTGTGAAACGATGCATTCCAATATAACACGCACAAACTCTATTGCAGACACAGAATCTACCGAGCCGCTTCTCCCAAGTTGAAGAAATTGCAACTCGTGCTCACTCAAAGACTAGTGCCCTCGAGCCGTGAGGCAATCCATCGCCTGTGGGTGCCCGCTTATTTCAAGACTGTGGGCTTGGGTCCTTTGGTCGACCTTCCAGCGAGACCATCATGTGCCAATTATGGACCCTTCGCCAGCGCCGATGCCAGAGATCTACGAGCGTATTCCTTCTACGAGCGACATCCATCCACGCATCGCACGGCCATCTACGAGCGGACTTCCTTCACGACGAAGACATCCATCTACGAAGCGACGAGATCTACGATGGCCCCTACATCCGCATCCCCGAGGATAACATTGTAGGTTTTCACCCCACCTCGTAACCCTCAGTCCAAAGCAGTCGGAATGGTCATTGGGAACCGATCCCCACGCACACCGCTGGAGCGACGCAAGGAGTTCGACCGGGAATGTATGTGACACAAGAATCGGACTCCTCGCTGGATATGCAGATAGTGGGCATCAGATGTCCTCGACCTCGCAACGCGTGCTCGATGGCCACCCTACCCACACATGTGATGATACCGCTGGTATAACTAGGGACATTGGGGCAGTGACCATATTTGTTTCCATCCGGCCTTATCCCCAGCAGAGGACATCCGACATCGCCCGGGTATGAGATATGGGCCATCCCAGTCACGGGAGGAGGGACACACGCCCTCCGACACATACACCCCGGAGGACAACGTGAGAAGGCAACGCGTAATGTAATGTAACATGCTTTGTGCAAATACCTATTATTGTTGTTTTTTCTTTGTGAACAGAAAGTAGTCATACCAACACTCACAACAGATTTCTTTCTCTTCTTTTAGGACTTCATCATGTTAGTGATCCATTGCTAGTAATCCATTACTAACGTGATGGAGTCCCAAAAGAAGAGGCGAGAAGAAGTACAAAGGCGTGTTGGTATGAGACTTTTTCCTGTTCTTTGTCATGTAGTTTTGTTCTTACTTCAATTTGATGCTCTGCAACACTGCTGAATTTGGACAAACACCAAGAAACCTCGACGATGTGTTCACCCTGGCTTGCACGATATACCGGATTGTCTACAGCCTGACTCTTAAGGTTGCTACCTTATGCAGCCAAAATCTTATGCTCCCACATTTCACCAAGAGACAAGCATCTCGGGAATGCAACTACGTCTGGAAATGCCGCTATGATGAGTACTTGAGAGACAATAAACTACTGATTGACCCATTGGATAAAGAAAAAAGAATAAAAGTTTGAAGAACTGCATCAAAAGTACAAGGTTGTAAGTCTTTTGGTTTGACAGATTGATATATATATATATATATATATATATATATATATATATATATATATATATATATTATAACCGCAAATGTTGTAGATCTGAAATTTAAAGTTATTCATCGTTACTATATGGTCATAGGATGATTTCTTGCCTTAAGGCAACATCGACTAAGACTTCTACTTTTACTATTGACATATTACTATATTTAATTTATATTATCATTTAGGATTTTTTCATTAACGTATTTTATTTGATAATTAAGTAGTAATTAAGATATTTTAACATAATTTGGTTGTCCATATATTGAAGTAACTTTCTGGACCAATTCCTCTAAACTTTGTGTTTAGACGAGCTATTTTATAAGCCGCCGAAGAGGCTTAAGTGATAACGATTCTGTGCTGATATAAGCTTTTTTGGCAACCCGTAAAATATCTTATATAAATGAAAAATAGTGAAAGATAGTTCACTAGCATTATATGATATATGTACCACCATAATCTGGAGAAACTTTTCATTTATAACCTTCTTCACATATAAAACTTGTTGTCAAGAATCCTTTGGTGACCACAAACCGCATTTAAAACCAGATATTTAAACCTTATCGGCAATCAGAAAGTATGTGGTCTAAATGTAAATTTGATGGTAAATGGTAAAAACAGATTTGTAGTATGTATAATACCATATTCTAGAATAATATGTCAATTATAACTTGCTTTTTATCCTAATCCTACTAAAGCAAGAACCCTAAATGTTCACAAACCGTGCGCTTTAAATACTTAAGCCTTTTCGGTGGCTTGTAAAACTACTCGACTAAACATAAATTTTGGGGAAAATGGTCCAGAAATGCACTTCTCGGTATATGGGCAACCAAAGCATAGAAAAACATCTCAATTACGATTTGCTGGTCATATAAAATTTGTTAGAGCAAACACCCTAAATGATAATGTTGCTAGAGCCTTATGTTATAAAACAACGATGTGATAAAATAACTCGTCAAAACACTAAAAGTCATGAAACCAATTTAGAAATACTCCTCAAAGTATATACTACCATATTGTGAAAATAGAATATCATTATGTTATGATTTGCATATAAAACTCGCTAGCAAAATAACCCTAAGCGCTAAGCTTTCCGAATATTAGAAACATTGAAGCATTTTTGGCACCAGAGAATAACTCGCCTAAATGCAAACCTTATGTAAAATAGCTTAGAAATGATATTTAGGATATGTAGTAATCTGTATTCTAGAAAAATATTTTATTTGCAACTTGCTGCTCATCAAAAACCCGCTAGTACAAAATCCTTAAGTCATAAGGTAATTCATACACTCATTTGGCCGATTTTGTATAACAGACTTTAATGATATCTAAGCCTTTTCAAAGAATGAATATAATACCACAAGCTAAGCACTAAAATTCATGAAATTAGTTCAAATGCTAACCAAAGTATAGATTACCATATTCAAAGAAATAACCTTATTTCATTATGTTTTTCATATAAATCTTAATATTGAACAACCTTAAGTAATAAGCTTTCCGTAAGCTATAATATGCATAAACGAACTCGAAAACAATGAAGAAATCTATATTTAAAATATTTATCTCACCAATATCTTCTTCAAAACCCCAGATATGTAACCAAGAGTATAAGAATAGACAATATATCTTAACAAGCCTTAGCAACATCCATCAACATTACAATATTTTAACAAGTCTTAGCAACATCCATCAATATTACAATATCTTAAGAAGTCTTAGCAACATGCATCAAGATTACAATATGTTCACAAGTCTTAACATTAAAACAGACTAGAACTTTCCCGAATCATCACTATCAATATCGATACCTCATCCTCACAAGATCGCTAATCATAACGCTTACCCTCGCCATCACTTTGGTAATCGTAAGGAAGACACAAATCGTGGTCTATATCCCTTCAGCTCTACATCCCCTTCAGTTCTCTACTTCATCTCTTTGTACCAATTCACGTGATTGTATGGCAACTTGCTCGACATGACTTGGGAAGGTGCTCATGAGCATGTGGCTTTGCTCGACATAACTTGGCATAATGGTTCTCAAACGTGAGTTGCGTTCGATACTCTCTTCCCAAGCCCGTAAACTACAAATTGCTGGGGACCTAATGCCCGGTGATTTCACCAAGGAATGCAGGTTAGTGGGAACACATGATAACAACTCAAAAGGAACAGAGAACTGACCTCATTGTTTTTCGTGCACTTGAAGAAGAATCGAATTGGTCTGGGGGCTTTGTGACATGCCCTCAAAGATTATGGATTTGCATCTCGCATTCTATCAACGGAGCCCTGCTCATGCTTTTTTCGCAGCGCAGCTTGAGCTCGAGGGAGAGGCCATGGAAGCTCTTCGATATGTGCAAGGATTGGGGAAGCCTCTGGAGAAACGGTGGTGGTTTGGCCTCTCCCGTCCGAGAGTCCTTTGTAGGCACGCCCACCTTGTCTTCGTGCATCAAACCATTTTTTCTGCTTTGGGCAGACAAAGATGGCGCTCTTTCCACGCGGCCAATTTTTTCATCCGACCCTCTTTCTTTTGTTTATAGTTGCGCCCACGCTTTGCCCGCCCAGCCTCCCTCCCCGCCTCCTCTTTTTTTCCCAACGTGACACGGCACCCCGCCTATCCTCCGCAGGCCCTGTGCCCCCGCCCGATCCCCTCTCGATGGGCACGTGTCCCCCTTTACACGGGGACGTGGCCAGGCCCCCCGCAGCACGAACATGGACGTCCCCAGGCCCCCCGCCCGATCCACCTCTGACGGGCACGTGTCCCCCTTTACACGGGGACGTGGCCAGGCCCCCCGCAGCACGAACGTGGACGTCCACCGCACAAGGATTTATGACAACACACGCAACAGCTTTTCCAGCGCGATGTGACTACTCGCTGCTAGCAGCTTTACCAGGCTGAGACGACAACACGCCATTAAATGACAACACGCTGCAACACGCCATGAAATGACTACATGCTGCACACGCTGCAACACGCTGCAGCAAGAGCTGTAATTGTGTGGACTAACCCCTCACTACCACTATAAAATAGGTCCGAGTGGTAGACATCCAACACAGCCAAACCACAATGTCGTTCTATCGTCGCTTCAAAGAAGCGTGTCATCCCGCCCAATATCCGGATGATGAGTGTCGACGCCCGCTTCGCCGAGTCGCTTTACCAAATGCGATCGCAGAACCTACCGGCGAAGATGATGCAATCTACCCATCTGCACACGCCGCCACACACTATTATCGCAGTGTTCGCACCACGAGGTAAACCTACCGTGTCCACACAACATGGTAACACTACCATCTCATGCACCGCTTTTTTCTTTTCAAAGACAAGGACCGGTGTTGCTTTCTTCCAATGGATCGACGGGGCGAACGACGCGATTACTAATTTCTCAACAACCGCCACGACGCCTACCCCGCTTCGCCGAGAACTTCACCCGGGGAGAGGCCGCCAGATATGTCCTTTTCTACATCGACGAGCTTAGGGCCTGTGCAAGGCCAACCGATCGGTGAGTTTCATGCGACATACTCATGTTAAACTCACAAAGTAGTAGTTCTAAACCAGTTCATCTCACACAGAGTTCAAAAGGGCATTTATGACTCGCCAAGTCAAAGGAGAAACCTCCTCCTGTGGCCACCCAGCACCGACGCTATGTGACATGGCTCGGAGGCGTGGTTGATACCGCCACGGTGATCTAGCGGACCGGAGATTCTACCGGTGCCCTTGTCCGAGGATGCACGGTGCCGGTATTTCAACCGGTGGACCCGAGACGCATCACCCACATCTCATGCAACTCGTGATGGGATAACCGGGGAGCAACCTCTCCGTGGTGCCACTACCGTAAAAGCTGCACTCCGAGCACGCCACGATGTTATGCAACGACTAAGGCGGGCATATTGATTGATGCAGTAGGCACGCTTCGGTTGTCCAAAGATAAGCCCAACACACACCTCCTCGCACCATATAGTGGAGGCGAAATAAACAGAGCGCGCTCTAAGATGTCTCCGCTAACGCCAACGCACTCGAGGTGCACGAGGTTCCTCCTCGAAGAAGAAGGACAAGGGAAGCAATGGCCGAGGTCCGCAAAGACGAACAAATCTTGACGTTATGCAGACCATCCGGAACCCGGGTGGTATTAACATAGGGGCGCCGAATCGGGATGACATGCCCATATGGAGGGCGAAATCCACATAAACAACAACCAAAATTTAAGTCTTATACACCGAGACGACGCAAGATAGGCCACCCAATGGGCGATACCGGGCGATCAGGAACCCCATGGAGTTCTTTTCGTAGTAGGGATTGAGAAGTGTCCGAGGACGAGTTGCAATATTAGAACGGTCGTAATATGCGTAAAATGTCTTGCATCGCTCGTCACAGACTCGATAAGTGAACGATCATTTGTTCCACCATGATGAACAAGGCTTTCGTTGCATTAGTTCGTTATCGTTGTAATGCCCTTCTAATATAATCTAATCTATTGCTTATCTTATCATCCTAACTTTCGTATGTGCCCTTATATATGTATTGTCTGAATTTTAAAAATTCCTAAGATCTTAAAATCATTACAAATTTTATGGTAATATCACCGATTTATCAGAACCACCATAAAAGTTTCAAAATTTTTCGACGTCGTAAATGTTTCCATGGTTTCGTGCATGCGAGCGCTTTTTCCGATTTTCGCAACAAAATGCCGAGGCAAC